>VWZK01010322.1:147986-193679 GCA_013396935.1 Baryphthengus martii | reverse complement strand
GGAGCGGGGAGCTGCGGGACAGGTACAGCCGGGGCGGGCTGGGCAGCGCCGGGGAGCGGGGAGCGGCCCGGGCTGGGGGCAGGCCCTGCTGCCAGGCCTCCTTTCTGGCTCCGCGTCCGTTACGTGTTCTCTTGAAGGCCTTTGGAGGCACCTGTTGTACTGCGGGAGTACCCGGCGTCGGTCTCTAACGTTGTCCAACGCGTTTCTATCCCCTCCTCGCACCACAGGTTTTGGCTTGTGACCAAGGAAGATGGGCACATGGTCACAGCTCGCCAGGAGCCGCGGCTGGTCCTCATTTCTGTCAGCAGTGAAAATGGGCACTTGGTCTTGGAGGCCCCAGACATGAAGAAGCTGTGTGTGCCTGTAAAGGTCCCCAGGAAAAATCCTGTGCTGAACTGCAGGTACGGAGGAAGGGGTTTGTTTCCCCTCTCTTCTTTTTAAATACTGTCTCTCACTAACTTGTTTTGCTTTTCAAGACTGTGTGATGGGTTTGTTTTCTTACGCAGAAAGTGGAGGGTGAAAATTGAGTGCCTCCGCGTCTTTTCTTCAGTGTCTCTCTCTCCATCTGCATAATGGAGAGAGACTTCAGACTAGGGCCTGTACTGACAGAACAAGGGGTAATGGTTTTAAACTAAAAGAGGGCAGATTTTGATTAGACATAAGGAAGAAATGTTTTACAGTGAGAGTGGTGAGATGCTGGGCCAGATTGTCCAGAGAAGTTGTGGATGCCCCATCACTGGAAGTGTTCAACGCCAGGCTGGACAGCGCTTTAAACAACCCAATCTACTGAAGGGTGTGTCTGCCCACAGCAGGGTGTTGGGCTAGAAGAGCTTTTAAAGGTCCCTTCTAACCCAAACTGGTCTGTGGTTTGTGAAACTCTCTGCCGTGTATTATACAGGAGGCCCGGACTGATTGTTGTAACAAAAGGTCTAGTTTTAATTTATAACTGGTGGTAAAAACAAATCTCAGGAAAAGATGACACAATATCCAAAACCCATCCATTATACATCTGTTAAGTGAACTGTGATCTTCAGTCTTCATAGAATGTCATGTTTACTCCCTTGTGTTTGCTTCAAGCATTTGCATTTTTGCCAGGGTGAGCGTCTCAGAGCCTCAGTTACCTATGTTGGTATTTCTTAGTCACCAGCACTATATGTGTCAGCATTTTTGGATACACACTGGCCGATTAGAATAGGTGAGATGTTGGAGTTTAGGTTCCCTCACCCCGTCTGTAGGCATTTAACTGAGGTGCCTAAGTTAAGAACTCAGTTGTCTGAGGCTCACTCTGTGGTCAGAGGGGAAAGCATCCCCAGAGAGCAAGTCCTTTCCCCGTAGGTGCTACCTCAAAGGGCTTTCAGGTGAGCAGGTTACAGACATTCATTTTACAAACAGTCATTTAGCTGTGTGCCTGGAGTTTTGTTGTAGGAATGCAGGCCTAGTTATTTTAGCCATGTATTGAAATCAGGGCTGGAAAACTGCCAGGGGAAGCAGAAAACCTTTTCTCTGCTAAATTGTCAATTAACTTGTAAGACTATTTAGTAAGTGTAAATGGCGTTAGCCCCTACAAAGACACTGATAAGGTTTGGTTTTTTTGCTTTTGGATAGCAGAGAAGGTTAATGTACCAGCTGCTAAACTAAGAGTGTGCTGGAAAGGAACTGCATTCCCTAGCTTATAGCATAAATCTTGCTGTGGAACCCCTGGATCGGCATAACTCAGTATCTCTGTTTATCCAAGGCAGGTGCCAGTGGCAAGTGCTACCATTTCTCATGGAGAAATAGGACAGTCTCTTTAAAATCTGTCTATGATGCCTGTATGTTAGCCTGTGACACATACAATACCAAAACATGCAGTTTTCAGGATGTTACTTTTCTAAAAATCTGTTGTGCCATTAGAAAAATATTTAAATAGACAAAATACATCAGTAATACAAAATTTTCTTCCATTTTCCAATTTTAGATCTCAGTGTTTTGTTCTCTTTTTTTCTTTTTTTTTTTTTCCTTCATAAACTCTTGCACTCTCTGGCTTTGAAATTGCTAGAATTTGGCAATACAAATAAGCAAAAGTTAAATGAGTGTAAATAGACTTTAAAATTGACCAAGTTGTCTGGTATTGTAGGTGGTATCATAGGTCATGAGATGAGCAATACCCGTAGTTAACCATTGCCTCAGCCTTTCCAGGAGGACTCCTGAGGTTTTGTAGGACTCTGCTGTGCTTAAAACAATTTGCCATTTGTCAACTCAAGGCTGATTCTGTCTGATCTGCTCAGCTATTCACAAGAGTGAGGTTTGGGAATAGTACTGCAGTCAGGCAAGTGAAGATTTGGCTTTTGCTCCTAGATTCTCCCCTTCTCCAGCTTGTGAGTGGGAGTAGCAGTGTTATTGCACAGTACACTCTGCCAGCAAGGCCATCTCTCTGCACAGGCTTGTTATTCGTTCTGCCACTGGGCGAGCTTGAGGCCTTCAGATTGGTGCTGGCTCCTGCCCAGGAGCTGAGAGCTGAGGCAACGCAATAGTGAGTCTGGCTGCCGCACGCAGACGGTAATCTTGAAAACCGTAAGTCCAGTGGCAAATGTTACTTGGGGATTTAAAAATCCTGTGTTTGGGGGAGTCAAATGTAGGTCTGTAGCCACTGCGTAGGCAGTTTGTGTTTGTGCAGACTTGAGAGGGTTTCTGTAGCCCTCTGGTTACCAAGGCTCATGTTCTTCATTTGTGCCCTTTATCAGTGTGTGTGGCAATACTTCAGTTGTGTGTTCTGTTCCCGTGGATCCCTGTACCACCGAGGGCTCAGGATAGATCTGCTTGCTGAGTGGAAAACAATAGTGTCGGAAGCGGTGAGATCCTCACCTCTGTCCTGCCAGCCAGAAGGCAAACAGGGACTGAGAGGATGGAGGGAAGAGAAAAGCAGTTGAATGCTGTCAGGGACAATGACATTTCATCTCAACCTGTGCCACAGAGTTGCTCGAGGGATCCCAGCAAACAGAGCAGGGATGTTGCTGCCAGCACCCTACTGATTCACCTCTCCTCAGGATGAGTAAAGGAGAGCTCCTAGGAGCTGGGCTCAGGCTGGATGAACTGCCTGGGCATCTCTGCACTTTTAACGGGCATCTCTGCACTTTTAACGGGCATCTCTGCACTTTTAACGGGCATCTCTGCACTTTTAACGGGCATCTCTGCACTTTTAACTGTCCAGGACATGATTGCAGAGGTAGGGGAAGCAGCAGTGCATTTGGGTCACAGTCACTGCTTTGAAGAGTGGTAAAACCATTCATGGCTGGTGTTGAAATTTGTTGAAAGGTTGAGTTTCACCTTTTCTTGCCAGGAAGGTGTTGCATAAACTTGTTCGTATTCTGTTGCCAGGGGCTTTTTAATGCCCCATGGACTTTGCTTCCACTATAAATCTTTAACTTCTCTTAAGATACCAAATTTTTCTATATACGGATTTTGAGCTTCAGAGTTTTACTTGGCTCTGTCTAAACTTTTACAGCACTAAAATCTGAAGGAAAGCTTCCTTAGCAGTCAGGGACATTTACAATTAATAACATGTTTAAATGTCTGTTACGGTAACTAACCACATCTTTTCAAACTGTCGTTCATTTTTTGAAATGAACTACCTTTCAGATGATTTCTGTATAGAAACCTTTTGGTGCTGCAGTTGCATGCAAATGCAAGGACAGCTGCTTTTTTTTCATTTGTTTGTCTGAAAGTATGGCAAACGGGTAGATTTGTTGCTGGTTCTTGATGTGACAACTCTGGACACCTAAAGTCTGTTTCAGGGCTCATTCTTTCACCAGCTGGTATCAGTCAGCCATGTTTATGTTCCTTAGCTTTCAAAACAAGGTGGCCACAAGGGGTTTGCACCTGAGAATGATCCTTGGGCCAGATTTGGAAACCAGTTTCCACCTTCTTATAATCCAGGTGGTTTGTTTACTGTGTCCTCCTCCTACTCTTTAGAACAAGTTGTTTACCTGTGCATAGTAAGTGTGCTTGAGCCTTTAGCTTCCCAGCTAACTTGCCGATGTGTCTTACGACCCTTCAGGGTGTTTGGACTGGATATCCAAGGCAGGGACTGTGGAGACGAAGTGGCCCAGTGGATCACCACTTTCCTGAATTCAGAACCGTATCGACTGGTGCACTTTGAGCCCTCCATGCTACCAAGAAAGTCAAAGGATGTGATAAACCTTTTCCGAACCACAGATGAGGTAAATGAATGTTCTTTTTCACAGAAGTACTTTTTCTTTAACCGTATTCCTACCCATGAAACATGCCCAGTCCATCACTGGTGGTTGAACCCAGTGTAGCAAGGTGTATAGTCACGTACTTAAACTACATGAACATTCTCCTTTTCTGTGATGAGATGACATGCTTAAATTTTATTTCAGATCTGTTCTAAGTTACTGACCACTCACAGCTAAAAAGTCTGCTACAGATATTTAAAAAGGAACTATTATATTGTCGAATAACATTCCTTCTGTGCCTCAGTGAATAGAAAAAAAGTTACATTTTAAAAAATGTGTAATCTGTGTTGCATGGAAAGCCTCTCTCCCTGATCCCTTGTTAGCTGTAGGAGTATACTGATATGGGCTGTGTAACTTTGTATTTTGTTTAAAGGAATGATGCATAACCCTGGGCTTTCTGCTCGTGGGCCTACGGATTAAAATCCAAAGAAGGTTACAGAGATTTCATCTCTCTGTGGGAAGAGTCTTAAAGGTGTGATACTAGAGAAAGTTGACGCAGGTAGGGAAGGGGGATTCTGTGCTCAGACATCCTCATATCGTTAGAGCCACTGATGCCCTTGTTTTTGCCTGAGCAGCTCTCACATGAAGATGGTTTGAACTGTGCCAGGTGAGCGTAAGTGTTTTAGGCAAATGTAGATTGTAAGTACCTTACCTTACCCATGTGATGTTATTTTCTATAGGGCATCAGTGTTTTGCTTGTTGCACAAAGAGAAGAAGGTATAGTCAATTAGGGACTTTTATATATAGGCATTGGTTATGTGAGGGCACTGAGACCAATACAGAAGACTAGGTTTCAGTAAAAGGGGTGTCAGATTAGGAGGAGTGATGTTGAGGAATCCTAGCATGAAAAAAAGGCAGAACTGTAGTTTAATTGTTTCAGCACTCATCTTCCCGTGATTGTAAAGGCATGTACAAGGTGAGGGGGAAGGGTAATATAAGAAAAATACAGGAGGAGGGCTATATGCTAAAATTCTTACCACGGTGTCTCTTTTTCTTTTTTTTTTCTTTTTTTTTTTTTTCCCCTGTGGAACTAGCATATGTAGGAGTTTTCTTTTAATGCTGTTCATTGGCCTAGTTTGCTAAAATGGCAGCCTTCCCACTTCCAAGCAGATTTGAACTGACAAATGGACAGTTGCAATTTAGTATTGCTATCCTGGCTGTGAAACTCCCCCTGGTGCTGTGATAAGGTAAATTCATTCTAGAGAAAAGTACAGTTCGTTGGTCATAGTCAACCGGGTAAGTTCAGCAGGTCCATAAACAGCTTAAGTACCTTTAATAATTTAACATGTTTTGCTGATATGCTTAGTTCTGTCTGCAGCACCCAGAATAAAGGTCTGGTACATGCATACTCTGTGACTTTGTGAGAAGTTGTGATAGCTAATAGAATTCTGGTTTAATTGTGTAAACAGAAGTTTAATCTTACATTTTGTACAAATTAAACTTGCCATGGTTACTGAAATAGGAAAGGGCGTGTTAGTTTACTTGTTAACCTTCTTCCAGGAAAATAAAAACCTGGATGCAGCAGCCTAACAGTCAGGCTAATATGTAGCCACTGGCTCCAACATACCTCTCCTTTTGTCATTCAGTAACGTTCCTCCTGTGCTCTTATGGAAGCCTTAGGATTTGTTTGTGTTTGTTTATGTAGGTTGCCTATCCTGACTGTAGTCCAGTCTTGATCCTCTCAGAAGCTTCAATGGAAGATTTAAATTCCAAGCTGGAGAAGAAAGTTAAGATACAGAACTTCAGGCCAAATATTATTGTGACAGATTGCAGTGCTTTTGAGGAGGTAAAAGAACTGTCTTTAATGTCTTTTTGAAAGCTTGGTTATGTTTCTTCATAACCCGATTTCCTTGACGTGATGGTGCTGACAAGGTTGAGGAAAGCTGCTATTCTGCAATGTGGGTTTTTTGTTGTTTTTTTTAACAACTGTATTCCAGAGAGATCAGGCTTCTGCTGACATCAATGTATGTGAAACATTGAGGGAGGAGACAGATCTGGAGGAGATTGCTCTGGATAGATCTGATATTTCCTAAATCTAAGAAGTTCCTAAAGTGGGAATGGGTTTTTGCCTTCCAAGAGGGATTGCAGTAGGAAGCTTGTGTAGATGAGAAGTAAAAACTTGCTTCCTATAAAGATGTCCTTCCTGCAAAAATGGCGATGTGCTAGAAGTCACAGGTCAAATTATCACACTTACAGTAAGAATAAGCTTATTTTAGGTTCAGACAAATGCACGCTGCAGAATGGGCTTTATTGTTTATCTTTCTTCCTGATACAGGTATTAGTGAGCCTTGAATTGAATGAATGCAGTGACTGTAGGATTTTCATTCAAATAGTACCATAATAGAACTGTACTTGTTTTGAAGGTACAAGTAAAGGTGATCATCTGGACCGGTGCTTCTGCTTCTAGAAATGACCTGGAAAAATGGCTGCATGTGGTTATGTCTAATCTGTGCATAACGTTTATGTTCCTTCAGGACACCTGGGAGGAGATTGTTATTGGCAATGTGGAGCTGAAAGGGACAGTGTGTTGTGCCAGGTAAACAATTAAGGCCATTATTTTATATAGATGTAATAAAGATTTAAGATAAGCAGTTATTGATTTGATGCTGTCTTGTCATTGCAGGTGTATTTTAACAACTGTTAACCCAGACACTGGGGTCCTGGACAGGAAGGAGCCCCTGGAAACATTGAAAAGGTTGTAAAAATACCAGTGCCCCTTAGGCTATGGGAGTGGATTTAGGCTAGATCCCAACAGATGTTAGACTAGTGTTTTAAAAGAGGTTTGAAGTATGTGTGGGACATAATACTGCAGTGTAAAGGTCTGTGTATATTGGCTTCCCTTCTACTTTCTGCTATTCTATATGGTAAGAAAAGTCAGGAAGTTCTCTCGTCTTGCAAACTTTACATTCCCTGTCTCTTTCATCTCTGCAAGGGTGAATGCCTGGGGTAACAGGTATTTAAGGTATTTAAAGGTCTAACTTTGCAACTTTGGCATTTCTTTTCATAAAGTCTTTTGTATGTGTATTATACATGGATGTGTGAATATAGTCGGGCTTTTTTTTCTCCATTGGAACTTCTCGTTTCTCTTACTTATTTAGTTTTTAGTCTAGTATAGTGACCAGAACAGGACACCACTGTTCATTTGTCCTTTCTCTCATCACTGATATTTTGATGTTTAGAATTTGCTACCCCTGATTCTAAAGAAGTGCTGTCTTTCTGCAGTTACCGCTTATGTGATCCGTCCGAGCGACACATATACAAATCCAGTCCTCTCTTTGGAAGATACTTTGCCGTTAACAAAACTGGAACGATTCAAGTCGGAGAGCCTATTTACAAGATGGTCGAGTAATGAGAGAGACTTTTGATCAGAAGCTGCCTTTTCACTTTGATATGCAAATTTCCCATAAGCACAGTCACTAGCATAACTTTTTCTTATTCCATGCAATATCTTTTGTACTATGTTCCCTTGTAAGGTGCAGGAGGGTCTTTGAGGATATGAAGTGACAGTCGTTTCAGATCATGTCATCTGTTAACATGATGGTAGCAACCATGTCTTTAGATTTTCTGGAGGCTATGATTTCTATCCACTCTAATCCAAGACAGACTTCATAGCACTATTCTGAGTATTACACCTCTTAAAATCTTATGTCAAGCGTGCTGTCAGAATCCAAAGTTACGTCCAAGGGCTTTGCCTCATGTGTTAGTTACATTCAGTGCCTATGAAGAACCACAAAAACAGTCGTGCCAAGTGTAAAGTAAGTATATTGGTCACTGAGCTGCCTTTACATGTGGATGTGGAGTGCAGATGGCAAGGCTCTGTTGTGGATTCCACCCGTCTTACCCAGTCTATGTCTGGAGGTCATTTTTTTACAATGTTTCTGATCCTGCAATCGTTTCCTGAAGATTGTTGCTGTCTTTCCAGATTAGAGTAGTATCAGAAGGAACTGGATTGTGAGCTGACTGAATGCTACTCTAGCCTGAAGGTGGGAGCACTGACTAGCGATGTGTAAGGCTGTGGGTTTTAGTTTATTATGGCCTTCACTTGATAGAGTTTGAACCATCAATAATTCTGTGATTCTGTGATTTTTTTTTTTTTTGTATTATTATTATTTTCTCCTGTGAAGCATAACAAACCCCGAGGCCCTAGAGTGATGCATTTGGAGTGATGCATTTTCTACCATATCAGTAAAACTTCCAGTTTGACTAAAAGAGTCAGGTGTTCACTGGATTGGAGACTTTATGCGCATTGAAGGGGAAGAAAAGCTGGTGGGAATGATCTGATTCTGAGCCTGCCCTGTTCAAGCTGATGCCCAGGCCAATACTGTAGGGCAGTGTGTTCACACGTAGTTCCTCTCTGGTTCACTGAACCTCTTTCTACAGTAAGTTGGGCTGCTAAGCAGATGTTTGGGAAGCTGCAGTTTTAAACTGAGCGTGTTGACATCCTTACTGGTAATGCAGTTCCCCCTGTTCTGACCAAAATGTCAGCCATTTGTAGGAAGCTGATAATTATATTTTCTGCTATATTTTATGTTGCATAAAACAGATAGGGGAGGAAACTAGTTGGATTATGGCAGAGGTATCTTTTCTTTAAATGTTACATGATTTTTTTAAAATTTTTTTTTTATTTTTATTTTTCAAAAGTGCACTCAGACAAAAGCCAGCCATCTTTCAAATGCTTTTCTGCCTGTTGTTTTGTTATGGATTACTAGATCTAGAAAGAGTGTTGACCTGGCCAAAAAGAGGAATCTAATTAAGTGTGAAGAACATATCATGACCCCATTTGGTATTTAGATTCTTTGTTTTGTGTTGTGACTACGAAACTGGAATTTTGCTGCATGTTCACAGCTGAGACCTGTAAGGTGAAGAGCTGTTGTGCCTTTGAGCAAATTTAGATGGCTGTATGTGGCAAGCCTGAAGCAGGCATATGGGGAAGGTAGTTTTCTGTTACTTGTGAACACAGAGTTGCTTCAAGTTGTTAGCAGAGTGCTCTGTAAGTGTCAAGTTTTTCTGTGACAGACAAGTGCCCAGTTTGCACTGTGTGGCGTATTGTTCTGCCTGATGCAGTAACTAATTGGAGGAAGTGAGTGAAAAAACATCTTTTGAAAAGGAAAACAATCCTGAGGTTCACTTTAAAAAAGCGTATGTTGAAGATCCTTAATACTAGAAGCTGAAACTGTGTGGAATTCCTAATGGTATCATTAAGCAAAGACAACCTGCTGAGCTGCCAAAGCAATTAGGTAAGTGTGTGTCTCTTCACCAGGTCAAAGAAGCAGCAGGAAAGAGTTTTTTGCCTCTAGCCAAACGTATTTTTTCACTGCTGTTTTAACACCACATTAGGATTTATGTAACACAAATCGCATGGTATAGAACATGTTGTTTCTTGTTAGGCTATCATCAGTTGGACTAATTTGGAAATGAGGCTGTCTTTCCAAGGACAAACTGCATCTGCATTCCTGTTTTTTCTTTGTCATAGATCTAGAACCCTGATATATCTCTGTGAAAGTCTCAGAAGGTTTTGGCTAGAATCCTAGAACAGGTATGTGTCTGAGTACAACGCATTTCACAAAGGACACTTAACGACCCTCTTTCATCACATAATTATGGGAAGTGGAGAGTGTAACTTACAAACATTACAACATGAATATCTTCATATAAATGCTGAACTGCTGTAACTGTAGGAATTGTGTTTGATTTTGCTAAAGCCATTTAGGAAATAAAGTGAAAACACATCAATCATAAACCACTATTTTTTGATTGTGTACTTTAAAATGTTAATTCCTGTTTTAACTTTACAGAAAGAAAACAGAAGTATAAGCTTCTATTGAATCCAAACTCTTGTGAGCTGTAAAATTTGTGAATCTCTTTTCTTTGTTTTCTGTTTTGACATTTAACATACTGCTGCTGTTTCCAGGACCTCATATATAATTAACAGTGATGATTATTTTTTTCAATCTTACGTCTAAGCTCAGGAAAATATGCAGTTAATCTGAGAAAGCCACTTTCATAGGAGAGCAGAACAATTAGAAGTAAGTGGTTTTCAGACTCAATTTTACATCCCTTATGATCTAAATGACCAAAAAGATGTTTACAGACTGTCTTCATTTTTCAACACCCATAATGGAAAGAGGGAAAAATGGGTCTGAAAGTAGGAAAGGTCAGTACATGAAAGGTCATGTTTCTTATTTCAGGTTTCTAAGTATAAAGCCAAAATTTTGTGTTTTTTTACAGCACTTACTGCAACAACAGAATTCTTGCAGTAGGTTGTGTGAGAAAAGGACAGTCCTTGCAGGCAGAAATTTCCTGGTTGCTTAAGACTGGTACTTTTTTCAGCAAAGTCTACCCCCTCCAAAAAAAACCAAACCGACAACACTTGGAAAGATCTGTGCTTCTGCATCTTAAGGAGAAAAATAAGCCTTCCAAAGACATTGCTCTGGTTCTCAAGAAGAAAAAAAATTCCTGGCCCTTGCCACTCCAAGTGGTAAAGGTTTTCAAAAAAGGCGAACAGAAAAAAACAAACAAGAAAGCTGTTCATTTCAGATCTGTTCCAGCACCTTAAATTGTTTTATTCTCATTCTGAAATCCATAAGAAATTTCCTGTACTGGGCAGCTGCAGGGCTGGGAACTACACCTGCAAAGTCCTTGTTTCTTTTGGACAGAAGATTCTTAAAAAATAACGTAGGCATCATGACCACATGTGTATCAGTCTTCTTCAACTGGAGCAGAGGTAGCATTCATATATCATAAAGGTTCCTGCTGTTACATATTCTACATGGCCTTTTTGTTAATGTTAACAACCTCTACTTACAATGTCACCATTACTAGTAATTATTTTTGCATTTTACTGGCAGACACTGGTGAAGTCAGTAAGGGTTTCAGACACCGGATCGCTTCTGAAACGATTAATCTGCTTACGCAACGTGACAAGATTTGAATGCTGGAGCCAGAATCTTCAATTCTGTTGATTTCTCTGGTGTGGACAAGGGTTATCACCTGTACTTCTGGCTTTCTTCAACTTTTATTTATTGGTGTTTGTTTTCAAGTATATTGAAATAGTGCCGTGCATGCCTGGTAGCTGGGTGCTGTTCTCCGGGCAGTGTGTGAAGACCCTCATAGCGGAGAGCAAAGTGCGGCTGTGCGACTGCATCGCCTTACGTGTGAGCACGCAGTACTGGTCAGTGCTGGTAAAACAGGGATTAATACCTCTTGGCTCCTCAGCTGGCAAATGTGTGGTTGAGATTGTTGTCAGCAGGCAGTCAAGCCTAGAAAGGAAGTTTGGACTGAGCGTGTGGTGAAGGTGGCTATCGCATGCCAAAGCTCAGGCTGGTATGAAGCCGTGAAGAGGGCTAAGGAGGTGCCCAACCACAGTGAAAGGAAAGGATGGTGTCAGGATGGTGAGTGATAGCTTGTCAGGCAGATCAGAGAGCAGGAACGGTTGGAAGAAGAAAGGAGATGACCAAGACTCAGGCATGTAGGGGGTTGTGTGTCAGAGCTGGAGCTGCAAGAGATGGAGCTGTGAATCAAGGCAGGGATGGTTACATGTTTTCAAGGCATTTCTGTGCAGACAGATTGAGAAAGAGCCTTAGTTTGTGAGGTAGGCTCAGTATTTGTCACAGACACTTGTAGCCTGGCCTGAGGAATGCCACACTCCCCAGCAGGCAACAGCTCATCCTGTTGTCTTCAGGAAGTCAAAACACAAGTACTTGTCGCCTGAGCTGCACAGCAGGCAGAGGCTGGAGTAACTCACTCTGAAGGCTGAGCATTGCACCCTGTCAGTGTGGACTGTGCAGTGCTTGGGGAGACTTTAGCTGACTGGACTATCTTCTACCTGTGCAATTCATAGACACGGAGAAGGCTGTGGTACGTCCTTGTGAAGAGTTTGGGTGGGAACCTCTTCCATTTTTTTTCTGGAAGGCTAAAGTATCTCCCCTTTATTCTTGGACCATTATGCGCTAGCTGACTGACACCTCCCTTTCCTCCAGGGCCTACATTGCAGAGCAGAAATGTATATCCTCTACTGCACAAAATTGCTGACAGCTTATCACTGCTTGTTTACCAGCTGTCTGTTCTCACTCTTTAGGAGCTAGATAACAAGCACAGTGAAACAATTATCATGCTTCATTGATGTTCTAACCCTCATAGCTTCTTTGCTATTGAACTTGAAAGAAGTCACCTTCATTGTTAACTGTTCATTGTCTTCCAGAGATTCTGAAGGGTGATGATTCTTCAGTTGTAGCAAGCGTGCTTATATGCACTGTCTCATGGACAGTTATTTTTGGCAGACCTACCTATATTGCCTTAGTGTAAGTAAAAGGTGATGGCTAAATCTTCAGTTTATCTAAATTTCACTCGTAGAAGTGTAGAACTGAAAGAAACCAGCTGGATCACGGAGTGTAGTCTTCTCTAACTGCAGTAAACAAAACAATAGACATTAAATTCAGACTCGGAGAATATCGGCTTCATCTCAACTTCTTTTCAAGTAGCTCAAGTGACAGGTCATAAGAGCTTTTATTTCCCTCAGCTCTCCTTTATTCTTTAATTTCTGTCTAATAGAGCTAAAGCTGTCTGATTTATAGCTTACTGCATCCTAGGCTGTGTGGCCTTTAGCAGAACTAACTCTCTTTCAGCTCATGTTGATGTATTCAGAAATGTGAGTCACAAACGTCCTAATTGAGAGTGTGAAGGTTACTATGTAATTAATCCAGGAAGGGCAGCAGGCAGCCAAATAGGTCCATCAATCTAAACTTAGCTGTAAAAGGTCTGATAAAATACCTGATCCTTTTAAACTTCTGTAAAAAAGTGTCTACTCAGACCTAGAAGTGGTTGTAGTCTGAGTTTACTTGAAGACAAGGGCACCTAATTTGAATCCTTCAATAACTAATTTGCAAAAGTGAAGGCTTTTGGGCAATGTGTCTGATGGGGCAGAACATCTGTGCTGAACCTCCGCTGTATTCAACCCCATATGTAACTGCGCTCTAACTGGGAAAACTGTACCATGTTGTGTGACCAAAACACCTACAGGAGTAGTCAGGTGGGATCTCATTGCACGACTCTTCATCTAAATTGGATGGCAGTGTTGGCAGCGCCCTCTGGGAGGACCTATCTGGGAGCAACTGTGCTTCAGAAGTCACTGTGACTTACTAGCCCCTTGGAGGATGCTGAGAGCAGATACAACTTCAACAGCTTGCTAGGACTTCTGTGGTGCTGCTGAGAACTTGTCTCAGTTTACCTTCTGGACTCAACTCAGCTTTGTGGAGTCTATCTTTGGAAGCAGCAGTGGCAGAGCTGGAGTCAGTGTTGTCCATCCTGAACAGGTAAGCAGCATATGTACTTAGGATTGCCAACATGAGCAGAGTCCATCTGAACGTGCAGCTGGACCCGAGGGAAGGCGGTAGTACAGCAGGCAAAGGAAAGCCTCTGGAGTAAAGAAGATGAGCATGTTTGCCCTCTCT
The DNA here is from genome assembly GCA_013396935.1 of Baryphthengus martii. Classification (NCBI taxonomy): domain Eukaryota; kingdom Metazoa; phylum Chordata; class Aves; order Coraciiformes; family Momotidae; genus Baryphthengus; species Baryphthengus martii. Next base: position 179,995 of record VWZK01010322.1, on the reverse strand, counting down.
TTATTCTGTTGCACTTACCAGCTGTAGAGAAACTGCAGACGTGAATGGCACGGCTAAATATTCGGGATGGGGAGCAGAAGAGGTTAGCTCCTGCACCCTCAGAGCTTATAGATAACAGTGTGTCTGAAGCACTGTGCTTCAAAGCACGCCTGCAGCAGGGGCTGCTGGAAGTACTCTGGAGCCTCGGCATCCGTGGCCCTGGCTGAGAGCTTCTAAGGCCCAAATGCCACGGGAGTTGCAGCAGGGTACGTGCTAGGCAAGTCCCTGCTGGGGCTTCTTTGGGTGCAGAGTGGCTGGAGGCTGAACTCCAATTGCAAACTAAAAAGGAGCAGCCTGGTACTTCCTTCTTTGCATGATATCTTGTTTCCATGAAAAGCCTTAGTTACTTCGCCTGGCTGTGGAATTCACTGCCATTAATACTCATTTTTTTTTCATTTGCTCTTCAAGAGGGCAATAGAAAATGTTCACTTCCTTATTTGCGCAGGTATGTTAAAATAGGATTTCGGTTAACTTTAAAAAACAAACAGAACAACCAAAAACCAAAATGCCCCATCTCCAAAAAAAACCACCCACCAAACCATCCAAAAAGCCCCTGAGCACAAAACACCCCAGAGTTGGTTTCTTTGCTTTTTTCTAAGGAGAACATTCCCAACGCCTCCACTCGAAGCAGCAGAAAAGCCATACTGCTGATCAACAAGTGCAGTCCTTTAATTAATACATATAATCATCATGGAGCCCTCTACCAGCATCTTTACTAAAAGCACATTTTCCTAAAAAGCCCCATCAAGTTTAGCATCTTTACATGACCCTTGGAACTCCAAAGCTTGGCTTGCATTCTTCTGACCTCTCTGCCACCCACAAATAGCTGTTCCTACCCTACTGAACTTTCTATGTACATAAATACATTTGATACCAGCTACATTTGAAGAAAATAGACTATATTTAAAGCATCACAGATAGTTCCTGCCATCCACAGTCCCTGTGGGATCGTTTGCCCTTTTGAAATAGAGTAGACTTGGATACAGTATGTGTTTCTGGCATGCCCATTCTGAAGGGGCCTCCCACAGATGCTATTTAATATATCCTCCATGAATTCAAGTAGGAGAGGTCACTGGATTTTATCTATTCATCTAGATGGAGCTGTCAAAGTGGATCTAGAGCTGCATTTGAAGACATCAAGATATGTAAATGTAAAGGAGGGGAAAGCGTGCTCTCAGGTGAGTCTGAACACAACCACACTTGTACTATGATCATTTATTCTATTAATAAATTTGTGCATTAGAATAGACTTCAGATAATGTTTTGGGGTTTGCTTAGGGTCCATTTGTGGAATGTCAATGTTTACTCTGCATATTCTCTCAAAAATTACAAAATCCTGAAATTCTCCACCAAAATCATACGACACAAATGTGCTTTTGAAAAGGCAATTCAGTTCCTCCGGGTTTTTCTCACTTTCTTTAGAGGGTAGTGCAACACAACCATTTCATTTCCTTCCCCCTTAAAACCCTTCCTGTAGTCAGAGTGTGCATGTGTCTGTGTGTGTCTATGTATATGTGCATATTTATCCTTGGGTGTATAAAAAAAATCAACCTTTGTTTCAAAATGCAGTGGTTTGCATTCATACTCAAAACCACTTGGTTTTGTCAGGCTCCTCTGCCTCTGTCTAAAGGCGTCTCAAGTTGGCAAGATAATCATCTCTGACCACTTTATTTCCATTCCGGATTGCTTACTTCTTCGCATGAGAAAATTCTTTTGAATAACATATTTAACTTGTCTAAGGGAGTGGAAGCTCCATTCCTGCAAAATGTGAAGGCTCCCTGGCTTGTTGGTTTTGTCATGCTCGCAACAACCTGTTATAGATGAACATAGGGATTTTTTTTGTTTTCTTCCCTGGCAGATTTCCACTGAAAAATGGAGGCATCACTTTTTTAGTCTAGAGGATGCAACAAGACTCCTGTCATCAGGGAAATAAAGCAAGATGGTATGTAGTGTCTCAGCCCTGGATGAAGTTGTGATAATTAGCTTCTAAACCTTTAAAATTTGTTGGTTTGTTTGTTGTTTATTTTTCTTGGCTTATTTTTCTTTCTCACTTCTTTCTCCATCTTTAGCGACTAGAAAATGACCTGATGTAAGGGACCTTAAGAGGAGCTTTCTCTAAAGGCCAAGCCTCAGTGCTCCCTGCTGCACTTCTAAGTCCACCTCTTTTACAGATGATGCATCCCTTAGTGTGTTTGAGTACTTGGTCACCTTTTCTGCAGGTAGAACATCTTTCCTACACCTGCAATGTCTCTTAGTCCAGTTGCTCAAGTAGCCTTTCAGGGCGTAGTGCAGCTGGATGGAAAGTGGGCAGCGGGCACTTTAGTGTGTAGTGAGGTCAGGAAAAGGAACGGGAGAAGAACTATCGTTATTCATTAGAATTGTAAATAGTTTGGAATTTCTGTTTGCCAAGGCCCAGGGGACGATGCGTTTCTTCTGGATAAGGGCAAGTTCTGTTGAGAACGTGGGACCCTTGCCGTTGCGTGAGGGTTTCTGTGTTTCACTCCAGCGTACCTGGCAGGTTCCTTGAGAAATGAGTGTATGTTCAGAAATACAGCCCCATCCTGAAAATGCCAACTCCCAGTGCCTGACGAGGTGCACCCAACTTCGTCACAGGTACATGCACCTTTGAGTGTGTCTGTGATGCTGAGGTGAGCTGAGGTTTCCACCAGCTGTCCCAGCAGCATCTGTGGGGATACTCTGCACAGAGGTGGCGAGCTGACCCTGCAGCCTCCTCCTGTGCCATGGAGGTGAGTGGCGGCTCCAACGTGTGCACATCTGCGCAGCCTTGTCAAAGAAGCCTCTGTGTGTTGGATGGCATCAGGTGGCATCCCCTGGGGTATCCAGTGGAACTGGAAACCAGCCTTGTGTGTGTTAGTGACCAGCTGCAGCGCCTTCTCTGGATGATGATGTTGCTCATCCTGGTTTTGAAACTTCAGTAAATCTTTTGCTAATTGTATTTTTCAAGTGATCTCTTGGGTGCACCGCACTCAACGTGCGGGGTTTTCCAGTGTGATACGCTCTCCTGCATCTTGATTGTGCCTGTACTGTCACAGAAGGTTTTGATTAATGTATCACCTGGGGTTTTGGTAGATGCATTTCAAATATCTACCTCTTGAAGATGATATACTGAGAAAGAAAGATGCAAAATCAATTTGGGTTATAGGGCGTCCCAGGCTTACTGGGTTAGAATGAATGTATTTGTATCTAATCCCACTAGTGTCAGGAATTCTGCTTTGAATCTTCTCCCCATACTGAAACTAAATGCTTGGCAATCAGCAGTGCCAAGAAATAACTGACTGAAATTCTCTCTTCAAACCTGTCCCAGACGAAATTTTGTGCATTATTATTTTTGTTTGTTGCATATGTGCCTGGAACCAGTCCCTGACAGTGACATGGCTGAGCAGCAGCTTGTGCTTTAGGGAACCTTCCATCAGTTGTGTGGGACAAGCCCAAGCCAGGCAGGAGCACAAGGGTGGCAATAAATACATGAAGGTTTCACACAGATCAGCTTCTTTAAAGGGATTTTCCTTCTTGTATGCCTTTCTTTTGCCCAAAAGGTCAGTGTGTTTAATGTCATTCTTTTAACATCCATTTAATGGGTCAAAGCAAATAAAAAAGTACTCTTCATGTGTTCTAAAAAAACCCCACCCTCAGGTGCACTCCCACTACATTTTGGAAAAGGACTTGGGAAATCCTTCCTCAGAGCACCAGGATGCTGCGGCTTAGCACGGAGCACCAGCCTGCTTTGCAGGTGGGATTGGTGCCTGGTGGTGCCTCGCCAGCTGCGAGCAGTGGAGGTGGCACCTGTGGGTGGTGGAAGGCACTGAGAGTCCCCACTTTCTCTTGTTTTTTATCTTAGAGGTAACAAGCTTTTTTTTATCTTGGAGGTAACTACAACAAATGTTGTTGACTTTTGTTTCTGCAGCCAGCTGGTAGAGCAGGAAACCACTTCTGAATTAGAGCTTGGAGTCACTTGTAAAATACTCCCATGGCAGCCCCAAGAAGGGCTTGTAGCAACTTAGGCTTGTTAATTCAGCAACTGGCAGGCTTCAGGCTTCTTACAAACCTCAAGGGGAATGGGTAGAGGGGAGCAGAGTGTAGCATGAGAGGTAAACTGCTCTGATAATGACAGTCAGCTCTTGCCAGCATTTCACAGTCAGAAAGTGGTGGCTCCTGGAGTGCTGCCAGGTGTTCCTCAGAGACAGGCAGAGGTTGTGTGCACCATGCAGGGCGTGCACGGTGAGCCTGCAGCACCCAGGAGCCTTCAGCAAGCTGCAGACTGCACATAACCTGGGCCTGAAAGCCCCGTGGGGTGCAGGCCAAGGAACTCCCAAGGCAGCAGTGGGTGAAGGCTGGCATCCAGGGCTTTGCTAGATTCTATCCAGAATAGAGGTAGCACATGAATCCTGCTGAAGACTACCTCTTCTTGGAGCTCAGCTGTGCTGTGAGGAGCTGGGAATGGTACTACAAGGGGGTATTTTTGTCTTGGGCTTGGCTTTCTGGGATAGAGACACCTTTGGCTCCTCTTCCCTTGAGGCATAGGTTGTAGTTGTCTCCCTTTCTGAAGCAAAGGCTGATAAATGGTGTTACCATCAGAGGTAGTCCATAGGTTGATCCACAGCTGCAGAGGCGGCAAAACTGCATTTCACTCCTTTGAGGGGGAGAGTAAAAGGCTCATTCAGGATTTAATGCTGCCTGCTGGAACAGGGACAGGAATGGCTTCTCTGCAAGGCATCCCACCTTCCTAACTTTACTGCAGCCCAAGCAATCTGCCCTCACAAACAGATAGGATTTAAGCAGATCTATATATATGGCAGCCCTCAGGTTTTGTGTAGCTGAGTGGCAGAGCTTGTCCAGGTTAGGCGTTGAGAAAACCTTTCTGAATGGCAAAGAGGGGTGCAAGCTGGACTAGATTGTGCAGGCATCAGGAGAGCCTTTGCTATTGGAGATTTTTAAGGACAAGTGGGACAGCCCTTGCCCAGAAATAACATAGTAGTTGATCCTCTCTTAGGGCAGGCACTAAATTGGATGATTTAGCGCAGTCCTTTCCACCCCCTTGTTCTGTTATGTGTTGGTTTTGGTTTTGTGGGGTTTTTTGCATTGCTATTTTAGCTGGTAAAGTCTTTCTAGATGTGTAAGTGTAGCACTTAGAGTTGTGATGTCCTCACCTGAGGGTGCTGGCAGTATAGACACATTATGAACCCTCCCTCTTCCCTGCTTCTGAAAACATGTTAGCCTGTGCTGATGCACTCTCCCAAACAGAAGTGGTCTTTGGGGTATGTAAGTAAAAAGTATACACAGGTATAATACAATGATCAGGGCCTGGAAAGGTGTTTAAAACATTGTAGTCCATGGGTTCAGCCACTTACGTTATACATCTGGTATTTTAAGTAATGAAAAACAAATGCTAATTTCTACCTATGCAAGAATAAATAACTTTGGATAGAAAACTCTGTATAAAGAACAGACAAATGAAAAGTGATTTAGATTGTTACTGAAATCTCCTTGCACCTTCTGGGAAAAACAAACCAAACAAACCAATTTAGGGCATATGTCATCTGTGGACACAATGAAAAGCTGAATTAGCCTCACATATCCAGAGAGTACAACAAACCTTCATGGCTTCACTTCAATTTTCATTTGCACTTGTCAAAACTGACAGCGCAATATGGTACATTTTCACCCTCAGTTTCCACTGGAAATTGCCTTTAGAATGACTCATTCCTTGTTTGTGTTCTTTTTGTGGTTCCTGACATGTTCCACATTTCAGTAGCTCTTCATTTGAATACACACAGCCTTAATTACTGGCATTTTTAGTTATCTTCTTTGAACTGTTAAAGTTCAGGGTTTGTTAAGCCCTAAGAAGCCACACATCCACCATCTCCAAGAATGAGATCTGAAACAAGAATCATTTCACCCTAAAAGGTGAGTAGGGTTTGACTTGAGATCTCAGCATGCTACAGATGATCTTTGCCTTTCTCCTTCCTTCAAGGCTTTTTTGTTGAACAGGGATTTGTGGTGCTGCTTCTTCAGAGCTCTGTTTAGCCTGATAAACTTTCCTTACAGGAGCATCCCTAGTTTTGTTACCTTGTTGTTTAAATACAAAAATGCAGCACTAGAAATGTAGCACTATTGCTGCAAGACCTGTTCTAGCATCTAGTATCCAAGAAATCCTGACGTGGTCTGCTGTTGTGTATCTGTTTGTTAGGATGTTGATATGGATAAGTGAGAGCTGCGTCTATAAGGGATGTCAATGCAAATAAAGGGAATTCTGCGCATTTTTGACCATCACACAAAATTCATAAACTTCTCCCAGATAAAAGAATTCAGCATGATCTCTAGCCTATCTTAAGACTGTGCATGAAATTTAAGCTCCCATAAATATAAAAAAGTTTACATTTCCAGGAAAGGGAATCGTTAATTTTAGGGTCTGATGTCCTTTGCTGCATCCTAGAGGACAGATCCAGCTGAGGATCCTTCACTCTTGCCTGCCTGGAGACACTTTGCATTTGGTAGCATATGGTCCTAAATCTGTGCTAGCTCTACAGTTGTCAGCCAACTATTCTCCTATCCCTATCCTTTTCCAGATGTTCAAGAAGTAAAAGCTGCATTTTACTCTTACTGTCAGCTGTTTGACAGTGCTGCTGCTTTTTAAATAAATACAAAAGTTAAGATGTTAAATCACTGATGGAGTATAAATACACTTTAAAACTACATTTGAACAGAGTGGCTGTAGCTCACCTGTCAGAGCTCTGTTGCTGTCCCTGGAGTCAGATCACCCTTGGCCGAATGTTTTGGGGAACTTGCTTTGCTCCCCTTATTTAGCTCTTTCAGCTGGGATCTTGAGAGAGTGTGGTGTGTTCACAAACACACCACTGGTTGTTCTACCGTTGAATTGCCTGCCCTGCGTATCGGTGGGAGTTTTGCCATTGCTTCAAGAGAAAGAAGATCAGGCCTTTAACACTTTAAGATTTTATGTGCTTCTCTTATTTTAGAGCGTTTCAATTCATTCATTGAACCCTAGGAAAACTGTATAATAAAGCTGGTGAAAGAGGCCACCCACACCAGGCAGCCTGGCTTTACAAATTCTCTCAGATAGGCTTCTCTGCTCCTTGCAAATCCAGAAAGCACCTGGCTCTTTGGGATCAAGTGAGAAGTTCCTAATGATGAGCTGGGAGAGAAAACAAAGCTTTGCATATCTAAAAACAGGCATTGCAAACACATTGCACTGCGATATACTTTAACCTCTTCTGTTGCTGGGTGTTTTAGAAACAGTGTTTCTGCTTTTCTGATGGTGAGTTTAAAATTTTACTGGTACTTGAGCCACAATTGAAATGATCCTTCTCTAAATCGGTTTCACTTGCAGTGAGGGTCTTTCTCAAAGTGTTGGCTGCTTGGAGATGCTTTTCAGTCCAGAAAACTTCCCACCTAGCTCCAGGGTTCAGCAGAGGAGTTTGGAGTTAGCAGGGCCAAACCATCCTCAAGAGATGCCTCTGTCTTTCCCCTGTGAAGAAATCTTGTACAAATCTCTGTGAAGACAATCTCATGCATGGAGTTTGATGGGAAGAATTCAGGCTTCTACTTACAAACTGGGCAAGAGAATACATTTTCAGCTATCTGCAAATATTTTTTCCGAACCCATATTTCTAAAATCACTGTCGTATTCCCTTCTGATTTGGGTTTTACATCACGTAGACCTCTGGAAAAATGTTATCTGTATACAGATCTTATGACTTGCCGAACTTTATGCTTTCCTCTCAAATCTCGAGGTCATATATTGGTATTCAATCTTCAGGCTTCCTTTACAGCATGAGCTTACTCCTTCTAGTAGAACAACAGTCCCTATGTGAATATAACTTATAATTTAGACCATATGTTTTATCTGGTTGGCAGAGTAATGAAGCAGAAGGAACATGACAAGGAAGATAGTTCTTGTTTACTTTGGTCTGCTAGAAGAACTACAATAAATAGAACTCAGGTTAGATGAGAGGGATGGGATGGCTTTACTTCCCTTTCAGGGCAATTATAACTTGGACGATGGCCCGAAAAATTATTCTCAAGCAGAAGGAATGCTGTAAAATGGCTGTGGCAAGTCGCTTAGTCATGAGCATCATCATCTGTATTGCAATAGTCTGTGTTCATGTGCTTGCCTCCCCACCTGTCTGCTATCCCTCTGCTAATCTGTCCTTCTGGTTTTACTTCATCTTTGCTCACTAGTGCTCATGTGGTTGTTCCTTGCCCTTGCTCCCTTTCCTAATAACACCCACGTGCTATGTGCCTCATGATGGATAATTCTTGCTCGGGCTCCCTTCAACAAGACCTTTTTATCACACACTTTTCCTAAAGGCACAGATAGTCCAAGTTCTAAGGTGACAGAGAGAAAGTGTTGCAGTGCTGGTATGCCATGTACAGTCAACCCTGTCTTGAACTGGGCTACTGGAAAAGAGCAGTCAGAGTACCAAGTTTAATCATGTGTGACAAAAATGAGCATGGGAAGGGAAAAGAAATCAGAAGGCGGGGATTTTGTTTACATTACTCAGCGTTAGTAGTTTTGGGCAAAGAAAGTGAAGGCAGCAACTGTACCTTCACACTAGTGTTACTGCATTAGTGTTACTAACACACTAGTGTTAGCTGCATTTGTTTACATTAACTTACTAGAACTGTATAGAAATATTACCAGTCATTATTACCATTGAAAATTAATACGTGGGGTCAATTTTCCAACTAATTGCATAGAATGGTATGCTATCTGTTGCATATAGGACTGTAACTCAGATGTGCAAAAGGTGGAGACTCTTTTGAGGATAGGTGATCATGGGAAGGTTCAGCCTTTTGTGAATGATAGCTCTCACTTTTTGCTCATTCTTTGGTTGAATAAGCAGCTCAGACCTTGTGCAAACAAACAGTGTGTCCAATAAATGTGTATATATACAGTGCATTTTATGTATAAGAGCTCAAATCACCTGAAATGCTAAAAAGTTTGTTTGAATCAGATTTATTATGTTTGTTTGTTTTTAAGGAGTCTAGATATACATGACAGCTCCTGGTCTTTCTTGTACGCGTTTTGTACACTTCCATCCCTAAGCTCATCTATGCAGTCACAAAATACCCCCAACAAAACAAACCACATTTCTCAGGTGACAATCACACACTTGAAAGAAGAGGTGATGGCTTTCAGAGGTATGTCTATCAAAACCAACGTTGACTAGATTCCTTCTACACAGACTTTTGTATTAGATGGTTAAGTATCTTGAGAAGTAGCCCATGGTAACAGAGATAAATGTATTGGAAGAGTGGTAACGCACATTTTATCCATCTATTTTCTGGCTGTAGCCACATGATGGGAATCAGGATTTCCTTGTTCTCCTGAATTCCCTCTTTGCAGTGGCTAATGCAGAAGAGCTGACACTGTGGTTCGCTTCTTATTTTGTTAATGGTTATGTCTTCATTTGTCTGTTAGTGAAAGTAGACAGGTGGGATTTTACCTACATGCAGCCTGTAGCTCATGAGATTGGCATAATCATTTAGAGGAGAGTAGTGCAGTGAAATGGATGAGACTTTTGTTTAGACAGGCAGTCTCTTCCTAGCTCTGCCTAAAGTGACCCTGCGCAGCCTTTCTGAGCCTCCTGTATTTTTCTCTGACATGGGTGGATTAATACTTGCTTTCCTCATAAGGTAGGAGGATGGAGCTGTTCTTAGTAATAAACAGTCTGAAGTGTCGGTATCATTAGGTGTAATCAGGGGAAGAAGTAAAAGTAGGACTCCTGGGTCCCTTCCAAGCCTTTCCCTGACTAGCGAGGCGCTCTAGCAATCCCAGCTGCTCTCCCAGTAAATGCTAGGGTTTGCCTGTTTTATTCAGTTGTTTTTATAAAAAATGGAGAAGGGATGGTGGGTTCAAGAAACATACATGGGATGAGTAGCTAAAGTCTCTTTAGAAGTGCTAAAAAAAGCATATAAAAAGTGAAATTATTCTCTTTTTTTTTTTCTTCCCCCCCGCTCCGTGAGTGGATTTCACAGCAATGCCACACCACCTCTCAAGGCCTGTTGGGCTCTCTTGCCAGAAACTGAATTGTTACTGCAAACCCTAGAAGTATAACAGGCTTTTTAAAGAATCATAGCATCATTTAGGTTGGAAAAGACCTTTAAGGTCATCGAGTCCAACTGTAAGGTCTGCTGTTAAAACTGTGTAGCTTTTACTGCCCTTCTTTCTAGAAGTAGATGCAGGGCTGTGTAAAGGATGAAGCATTTCCTAAAGTATGCACTCATTTTTTGCATTCAGTCAGAAAAGTAAAACAAAATTAAAGTGAGGCTGATTGATCAGGATAAATATCAAAAGATTAAGGTAGGGCTTTTGATTTGCTGCGATTTTTGAAAAAAACCAAAATCTCCAACTCCAAAATCATTTATTTTTGGTATCACAGATGGCATCTTGAGAATCTAGCCTGAACACAATAGGAATGTCAACATGAGAGATTTCTCTATTTCAGGGTTTTCTTAGTTTTGTTTTTTTTTTTCATCTAGAAATATTAATGGAGCTGAGATGTAATTTGGTGGAGTCCCATGTATAAACATCTTTCTGCTGTCTGCATTTATCCTAAGCTTTAGTGTTCCTCATCAGCTTTAGCGTGCAAAGGAAACTTTAAAAAGAAAATAAATTTCAGCCCACTCAGATCAGATCTTTTTATGTGCTTGCTTTGCACTTGACTGTGCTGTGTTTATGTCCGGATTTTCTCAGTTCCTTTTGCATGGCAGTTTTCCCTGATTTGGATTGGTCTTTCGAACCTAAAAAGGCAAGAAGAGCGTAGATTAAAGAGAGCCAAAGGTGTGATATTTAAACCTCTTTAAATCTTACTCCTTTGTGGTTGAAAAAATATTTGAATATAACAGCTTTGTTAGGATCTAGGGTAAACAATCACTGCAAAATAAGAATCATTTAATCAGAGCAGATTAATTACATGTATGAATGTAACCAAAATGTGTATATTTATCCTGAATTCTTACTTGGGATTTCATGTACTGCATTTGATCAAGAGCTAGATCTTGGTTGCCTGAACTCCCTTTTCCCTGTCCCGGTTTCCCATCTCATCATCAGCCCGGCCCTGGATCTTTGATATTTTGACACCTGCTGGGTCTCAGGTTGAACCCAGTTAATTAGTTCATATGTTGTTGTTTCTTTCAACAAAAGATTGACCAGATTACTTACAGAGAAATTAGGCAATCTTTTCAGTCTCTGAGCACAGCCTCATGGGACAGCTAAGGACAGCTGTAAAGTTCTTCTTTTAAAGAAGTTCTGGTTAATGTCAGCTGAGAAAGCTCGCAGTAAACAAATGAATAATTGATTGCTCAGCTTTCACATAGCTACTGCGTTTCTGGGCTCACATGACTCATTTGTGAACCATTCTTGTCGTCCTAATGCCAAAACATTGGAGAAATGATGATTGTTTCTTGGAGGATTCTTCTGTGGACATAGTTGCCAAGACCAAAGCTGTAATGGTTTGTTATTATGACCTTTGTTATTCCATTAGGCTCAATAGCTTTAAAAAAAGTGATGTGTGCATACTTTAGGAAAGTTTTTACCCTTTACATTGACCTGACATCATAGTTTATGCTACAAAATGTATTAATGACAAAGTAGTGTTTTCATGTCAGGAGGACAAATTTTAACAACTATAATCTGCCCTCAGTCATCATAAATACAAATGTATTGGTAAAACAGACCTTGTTAATGCAGCCAAGACAAATGCTAGACCGTATTTCAAATGAATTGAAGCTCTAGTCTATACACTCCACGGGTTTTAGGTTTTTTTTTTGTGTAGTTTCAAATACTTTATTGTCAAACTCCTGTTAACATGCGTTTTCCAGTGGGTATTGTAGAACAGTAATGACCCATCAGATGCAAACAATCGAGGTCGTTTTTCTTGATTACTTGAAGACATGTAAATGTCTTTGAGGATACAGAAGGGCATAGGGAGCATTCAATTAATATTATTCTGATGATTTTTTAATACTTAGAAAATCAACGGTAAAAAACCATTGTGAGCATGACAGTGCTTGGAAACTTCTTTCTACAGTAAACAGTTTAATTTGCAATAAATTCTGTGCATTATAGTTAGCTGAAGTACACCCTATTCAGTACCCCCTGCTCACTGCAGTGATGATGTAAAGTAGGCTCCCGATTTTTCAACTACTCTAACACTGTAGAGCTAGTACCACAAGTGCTCCTTTCTGGTTCTGCTTCCATAAATCAATTAACTAATGCAAAAGGCAGGTTTGCTTGCTTCCTCGACTTACACCCTTCCTTAGGCACACAGGTCTCTCAGGGGGCAGAACTGGACCCTAAAGAAGCTACGAAACAGAAAGGTTACCTGTTTTCTTCCACCTCCCATTTGTGTTTTCTAGCTAGTATTAGGAGAGCTTGTCAGGTGGATAGACCTGCTCTGAGAGGTCCTGAGGAAAAGTGTAAGAAACTCTTGGTCTCTGCTTTTCCAATGCCTTTCTGAAGGGGAATGGTCTGTTACTGTACCTGTCTCTGACACCAGCAGGATACCAACACAATTGAGTATCTCCTTGTGGAAACTTTGCTGTAAGGAACTTTTGCAGATAAAGGAAATAATGAACTTTCAAAACTCTTCCACAGATTTGCAAGGAAGCAGAATTGAGGCAAACCTGGGTGTTTGTGTGTGGAGTTGGGGCGAAGGGAAGTTCCTTCACTCTGCTTGCAGGAGATGTTGAGCTCACCACAGAGATGTTTACAACAGAAATGCACCAGAAAGTCTCACTCCTATTAACAACGGTGCTGAAGAAATGCTTCTGTTACTTAAAACCGTGCTGTTGTAAAGCAAGTTTGAGACTACTTGTCCTATACAGGGTGGAAGCTGAGGAATAGATTAAATTTCCTCCTGTAGAGTTACTTACTGCTACAAAAAAAGTGAGGAAAAATTCTTAAAGTCAGGGAGCAAGAAGAAACTTAGCTCAGCATCTCCCTGCAAGGAGAAAGCATCCAGTGCATGTTGTTATCCCACACAAAGGAGTAAGAGCGTATTTAGAGATTCATCTTTCTGATTTTTAGACCTAAATCCTTGTAGAAAACAGCATGTATCTTAGGAAACCTGGATTCAAAATGATCATGCTTCTGCTTGGTGCTGTTTAACTGCCAAGTTAATCAAGTACAATTGCTTAAGGCCCTGGAGGGAAGGATGTAATAAATCTTGGGAGTATCTGTTCTGGTTTATGGCTGGGAGAAGCTGCGTAACATTAAATCAGATGTTATAAACATTTGCAATGGCACGTTTTCCTTACTCGGGGCATTGTGGCATGAGTCTTGAGAAACTAAAGAGGGTATGTCCTAAAGGCTGGACTCATTTCTTCGTATTTTTGATAACCGATGGCATTGCTTTGCGAGGGCTGGGCTTGGGCCAGGTTGCGCAGGGAGCCGCGTGCTGTACGGCCGGCGCTGCCGGATAGAGGGCAGTCAGATACAGCGGACGTGCAGAGGGTCCTGCTCCAGGCTGAGCCTGCTGCAAGCTTCCCTGGCCTGCCTGCCTGCCCCACAGCCCCGAATAAACTTTCACTTGATTGGAGAGACAGAGGGATTGATTCCTTGTACCTGGACTTTCATGTTCCTCTGGCGTTAGATAGATTGCTGATGGTACCTGGAGCTTCTGGGAGCAGGAATTGCAGAGACATGTAACAACCAGGTGAAAAACAATTGTTCTGCTTTAAATATGAATCTTCCCGAGTTTAAAATGGAGCTGCCTTTAGTTGTTTTCCTCACTGCAGAGGGGGACAGCCCCAGCATGCTGTGCCAAGCAGAACGTGTGCCGTTCTCATGCACGACATGTCCTGCCTTCTGGGACCTGGGTTGCTGGAAGCAGAGCAAGGAGGCAGATCCTCTTTCCCCAGAAAAGACATATACTTGCCATTCCAGCAAAGGGAGCTCTGTCTCCACTTTAAGGGACAGTCTTCTGAGACAGTGGTAAGGTTTTTTCTTCCAAATTTTGTCCTACAAGTACCTGAACAGACTGTTTGCACTGTGCTTGCTCATTTCATGCTTTGCATGCTCATAAGCCCTGAAAACCTGCTTATAACCTTTGGAAAGTGTAAATGGTGCCAACCTGGATGAGGGGCCAAGGCTGGACCCCTTTGTTCCAGAGAGGGGAGGGTGAGCTGAAGTGTCTGGGTTGCTCCCTGAAGGGCCAGCCCTGCTCCTTCTTTGCTGATGATACAAAACTCAGAGAGTGGCTGACTCACCAAAAGGCTGCATTGTCATTCAGTAGGACCTGGACAGGCTTCAAAGATGGGGAGAGAGGAACCTAGTGAAGCTCAAGAAGGGTGAGTGTAGGGTCCTGCACCTTGGGAGGAATAACCTCATTCACCAGTACAGGTTAGGGGTTGACCTGCTGGAAAGCAGCTTTGCAGAGAAGGACCTTGGAGTCTTGGTGGATAGCAAGTTAATTGTGAGCCAGCAATGTGCTCTTGTAGCCAAGAAGGCCAGTGGTGTCCTGGGGCACATTAAGAATCATAGAATCACTATGGTTGNGTTGGCCTTCTTGGCCACCTGGGCACACTGCTGGCTCATGTTCAGCTGGCTGTCAACTGACACCCCCAGGTCCTTTTCCTCCAGGCAGCTCTCCAGCCACTCTGCCCCAAGCCTGTAGCACTGCTGGGGGTTGTTGTGACCAAAGTGCATGACCCGGCACTTGGCCTTGTTAAACCTCATACAACTGACCTCAGCCCACCGCTCCAGCCTGTCCAAATCCCAAAGAAGAATGTGACCAGCAGATCAAGGGAGGTTCTCACTCTCCCCTACTCGTCTCTAGTGAGGCCATATCTGGAGCTATTATGTCCAGTTCTGATCTCTGCAGATGACAAGAGAGAAGAAACTACTGGAGAGGGTCCAGCGGAGGGATGCAAAGATGACTAAGGGACAGGAGCATCTCCCTTAGGAGACAAGGCTGAGAGACCTGGGGCTGTTTAGCTGGGAGAAGAGAGAGTGAATCTCATCAACACTTCTAAATATCTAAGGGGTGGGTGTCAAGAGCCAGACCCTTTTCAGTGGTGCCCAGTGACAGAACAAGGGGCTGCTGGCACACAAGCTTCCATTCCACTTAAACATCAGGAAAAACTTCCATACTGGAGACTTTCAAAACCCACCCGGACATGTTCCTGTGCAACTTGATTTAGGTGAACCTGCTTTAGCAAAGGGGTTGGACTAGATGATCTCCAGAGTCCCCTTTCAACCCCTACCATTTTGTGATTCTGCTCCAGCCAGGGATGGGCAAGGAATTGCTGCTGCTGCCCCTGTGCCCCAGCCTCCCTCTACGAGTCACTTGATGACTTGCTGGGTGAAGCACGCAGAAGGGCTCTGAGTATTGCATTACTCCCATAGTCCACAGCGCCAGACCTGATTCCAAGACCTGGTGGTGGTTGCTGCTCCAAGGTCAGCGCCAGAAGTGTGAAGGCCTAGGCTGTTCCTCAAGGAATACCAAGCCCCTGCGGTACAAGATTGTCTTCTTACTCAATCATTTGAGAGCCTCTGGATCATGGGAAGATGCAGCTGCTTGACTTGCTGGAAGGGACCACTTGTGAAAGGGCTGCAGAAACTGCATTGAAGAATTAGAGCTTGTACTGTTCCGCTTGTTTAAGGGAAGGCAAAAGACGAAAGGCCAACCAGGCTTTTGTGGTGGGGAAGAACACGACGATCCCACTATAAATCATTGTGTTATACTAAGTCTGAGTCGGCAGCCAGCCTGAAACAAGAAGTGAGCGGCCCTAGTTTTACCTCGGTGCTATTTAAAAGATGTCAGCGCTGTCCCTTGACTTACTACTGAGAGCTGTGGCTGGTACTTCAAGCAGTTTAGTATTTCATGGCCATGTTGTTGGTCACAAGGTGGATGGTGGGCTGGGCAACCAGGGACAAGTGTCTGCAGCTGATGCTGAGCAGGTACTGTTCGCTCATCCCCTTGGACTGTAAAAGCACAGCAGGGACCAGTGGGATTGCCTTGCTTGCACCAGTACTGAGTCTGGTCCCAGTGCTCCTGTGTGTGCTGTGCTATCTCACCCAGCTTCTGGGGCCCTCCCAGAAGGAAGCTGCAGAGTCACTGGGCAGAGTATCAACAGAGAAATCAGCCGTGCTTTAAAAATGCAGTTGGAAACATCAATGATGCAGGATGGAGCCGTATCTGGGGAGGGGGCCGGGGGCTCTTCTTCACATCTTGCAGTGGCTGCAGCATAAAGCACATCCCCAGAGCTGCACGGGGCGAGAGCCGCCTGCCGCAGCAGCAGCCTTGCAAACACCCTGGCCAGGCAGCTGCTTCCCAGCTGACATTAGAAATCTCATTAGGAAAGTGCTCCCAGCCGAGGGGCTTTTACTCATCAGAGGGGTATTTTTGTCATGTTTCCTATTCGGTTGGTGAGAACGCAGCTCGCGAGCATCTGGGTGTGCTTGGGTAGCGAAGGGACCTTCCCTTCTTTGACAGCGGTGGCCAGGTGGGAGCTGCGATGCTGAAATGCCTCTGGGTTAGCCTATTGCAGCCTCAAATCCAAATAAATCCTTGGCCCTGGTGCTGGCAGTGCTGCCCCGGTGCCTGTCCTCCTCGTGCCAGCACATCTGGGCTGCTTGGACCAGCGTGAGATGCTTGTGCATGAGCATCTCACGTGTGGTTCCTTGGTCCTGATAGCTCAACTAGTTTCGTTTGCAACATCTGTAGAGAGCAGCAAGGCCACATCATGAAGTATAATCTTTTTTTTATTAGAACAATTTCCTGGGGAGCTTTTTTTTGGGTTGGTTTTTTATTTCCCCTCCTTTTTCTTCTGTAACATTGCTTTAGGTTTTAAGAGGGGGAAGGAAAATAATAAATAGTCTAGCAAAAATAAACTGGTGGGACTATAACACTGAAACAAAGAGGCATTCACTGAAATTAGAAGGTGGCAGAGGAAGTATTTTTATATGGCGTGTATCCAGGCTGAGGAGCTCCCCCCCACCCCAGAGATAATGAAGGCCAACGATGCGGCGGGTTTTGAAAAGGGCTGACATTTGGATGGGCAGTGTGAATGCCGAGACTTAACGAAGCCAAAAGTGGGCACATTGTATTAACAGGGTAGAAATACTAAGCTTTCAGGCAAAGATGGTCTGTGGTTATCGCAGGCTAGGATCTGGAGAGAGATGAGTTACTTCAGCACTCGGTGGCACTCCAGGAGCAGATCTGAACATTGCTGGGACAAACCAGCGATGCAGAGGGAGTCGGACAGGGAGCCTGCGGCAACGAAATACGAGCACAGGTGCCCTGAGCACCAGCCAAGGGGCCACTCTTCCTCTCACGGCCAGGCTCTGGCTTTCAGAGGTGTTCTTCATATGAATGAAGTGAGCAGGGCTTGGCCACAAACACTCTGGACCTGCCTTCGGTGAGAAATCGTTGTTGCAAGTGTCAAGAAACTTGTGTTTTATTCCTCTACTTCAATGTTGTTATAGAAATAAAACTCTTTGGAGATATGAATAAAAGTTAATGGAGGTCTTGAATAGAGCTTGTTTTTTTTTTTCCTCCTACCAACCTAATAAAATGTATTGCTTTTTCTCCCAAGTATTTTTATATTAGCAGGCAGTGGCTGCTGCTGGAGGAGAACCGTTCTAGTGCTATAAAATGACTCCAGATGGAGACCCTCTCATCATCAGAGCCGAAACATAGTGCTTGTCCTGATGGGCACCATCCTCAGCCAGGAAATACGGGAATGCCTTTTGGCTCAGGGAACAGCAGCGTTCTCTCCTGGTTTATTTTATGTCTGTTAAAACAATAGTTTTGGAATAATTTTTAGAAATTTTTGAAGAAAAAGAAGCAAATGAAGATGAATGAAATGAGTCTGGTGCTCTGGGCTTGACAGGCATAGGACAGAAATCGGTCCCCAGAGATTTGGTGATAAAAGTCACGTCGAACATCTGAACGCAGTGCTCCTGGCAGATCATTTTTCCATCTGCTTGGGAAAGTCACTGCTGCTTTCTCCCAACAGCTGATGTGGGGACCCAGCCAAAGCTTCCTCCTGGCAGGCTGAGCCGGCAAGAGCTGTGCGTGCCCGCCACCATTGGGACAGAATGCCATCAAAGAAATTAAAAATATAAAATTTGAGTGGTGCCCACTCTGCAGGGGAGAAAAATTAAACATTTTTCTTGCATGCAGAGATACGTCAGTGCTGCAACAGCAGCGAGTCAGGACATCTCTGGAGAGCAGCTGGTGTCCAAACATGTTCCTGCAGCACCAAGAGGGCATCCAGGCTGGACAGACCATATCACCACCAGGATATGCAGCAGCATTGATACAATAAGAATGTTCTGTGCCTTAGCACTGGAATGCTTCAGGGTTTGCCTATCACGGTCTCAAATCTAAACAAAGAAAATCCTGGCTCTGGTGAAGCAGCAAGCAGATGCTACCTCTTGTTCTTTCTGCTCTGGAGAAGGCAAAGGAAGTTATCTGTTGTCCGATCCAAACTAAGGCCTATCGTACAAAGGACCTTTGCATCACCCCTCATTTTCACTCTTGCAAAAAAACCTCTTTTTTTTTTGTCTAGCATACAATTTGTGTGTGTCACGTGTTTTCCTTGGAATTTTGATTCTCTCTCTTTTTTTTCTGTAGTCTGTCAGGTTGTCTGCGCTTTTCTGTGACCCACACTTTAAACAGCTTGTCCTGGCTGCCTTGCTATTCTTCCACACACATGTGGTATCGCTTCTAGTGCTGCCGGACTGTTTGTCTTTTGATTACATGTGGCTTGAAGATTAAGCCTCAATGAGCCGACACCGTTTAGGTTCGTATGAGTTTTCCTCTCCTGCATCAGCTCAGCCTGGCAGGTGACTTTGGCATTGTTGTGCCGTGTGGGGCTGTGTACGTACGTAGGAAGTTCACAGGGGAGATTTTTCTAAGCTTGCCTTTCCTGGTGAGTGATCTGTAAACACGGTCTCCAAGCCAAGCATTTGATTTTTCTGTTGTCCTCATGGCTACACGCTGAGGATCAGCTGTGCGCCACGGGTTTTTCCCCCTTTCAGAAAAACTGCAGATTTCAAGGAGGTGAGTTGTAATCCATTGTTGGATACCGGTTCTGTCGGGTTTCCTTCTGTGCTGAAAACAGCCAACAGGAAAGTAATTACAGGAGCAGATGTGACTTATGACGTAAATGTTACTTCTGGCCTTTTTTTCCCCTTTTCTTCTCTTTTTCTCTTTTTTTTTTTTTCCTAAAGTATGATTCCATAGCAACAGTCAACTGGTTCGTGAGACACGTGGGCCTATGGTGGTCATTTCAAGCTTTATCTGGACTCAATCAGGTCTGGGGGCAATTTGCAATACCTTACAACTCACTTTTTAAAATGAAGTTAGCAACTAAGACAAATTTTCAGAGTAGCTTCAGTATGTGCATCCTGCGTAACTGCCTGAGTGAATCCCACCGCTCTATCCGCTGCCTTACTGTTGTCTCTGTCCTGAGCAAGATATCGAAGTGTTAATTGTAATTCCTTTGGAGTAATAAATCAGTCTCATGCTTCTCTTCAAGCCAAGCTAATTCCGTAGTCCAGTCTGGAAATAAAGCTGGACTAAGCTACATACGTCTTTTAAATCACTTCGTTTTTCAGGATGGTCATGTAATCGGTTAGATACAGTAGTATCAGAGTAAGTGCTTGTAACATTTCTAGATGCTCACTTGCCTGGGTGTTTCGTAAGGGTAAGCCTAGTGAGCTGTCACATTTGCTCTCTCTCTGTCCCTGGGTAGGGGACAGCAGTCTGCCCAACCCCTGTCTCCTTGGCCCAGCCCCTTCGCCAAGCGGTCTGTTGTCAGCGGGTCACCCTGGGGCTGTGAATAGTCCCTCCAGGCAGCTGCAGCCCCAGAGCTTGTGTCTTCCTGCACCAACAGCTGGATGTGTCCCTGAGCTTCCTTGATGCCAACACAGCAGTGTCTTGGTGCTGTCCTCAAGCTACGTGCCAGGCCCAGAGACTGGTAACCACAACTGCTGGTGCCCTGGGAATCTGCAGCAGCACGGAGACGTTTGAAATAGTAGTGGACGTTATGCCTTGACAGAGCAGAGTGCTCTGAAAATTAATTTATTTCATGCCCTTCACTGGCAGATGGTTTACTTTTATGTTCTGAACGAGCAGCAGAGGACAGGAGGTGGCTGAATTGTCTGGGGCAGAAGGAGGGTGGCAACCACAGCTGACAGGAGTGGCCACCAACTCTGAGTAGCACCTGTTTATAGGAGGGCTGACTTCATCTCACCTGAAGTTATTCACATGTTCTTATTTCTGGCCAGAAAATTGTTCTTCCAAAGTTTGCCCTGCCTCATTAACAGTCCTCACCTAGGGACCTCCTTTCAACTTCACCACGCTTCCCAGCACCTCACTTCAGGGACTGGTCAGGGTCACAATAGCTCTGGCCTGTTTATTTCATTTCACTTTTCCTCTCTGCTTGGCTGGCAGCCAGCAGAGATGTTCTTTGCAAAGATAATAGTTTCAACTTAATCATTCACTTCTGATGTGTCTAAAAGGAGTTAAGGAGACTGGAAGTTTCCAAGAAAAATAAATGAACAGAACTCATTTGAGGGGGCCTCTTTAAGGCTATTTTATTGATTTTTAAGAAAAGAAAAAAAAAAAAAGCAGCAGCAAGCTGTTCCTGCACGTCACCCATGCCCTATTTATCTTTTAACTGTGTGTTTGAATTTGGATGGATGGTCGTGAACAGAAGGATTATGAAGTGCTTCTCATTGTGAAAGGATTTGCAGCATGTTTGGAGCGATGGGTCCAAAATGAAATTCTAGTCATGTTCATTCTACGGGTTGTAGAGCTGGACCTTGGGCGACTTCTTCCTAGGCCTGCATGTGGGTGACAGGCAACAGCTCAGCCATTGATTTAATTTTAAAGGGACTGTGATTCTGTCTGGTTCATTTTTGAGCGGTTAATTTTGTCACACTCTGAGGACCTGATTTTCCAAAAAGTTTGAGGACCCAGTCTTTTAATGGTGGATCCCATTTCATTGTCTAGTTAGTGTTGTCTTTCCAGCAGCCAGTAGCACCAATTTCTTTTGGAAAAGAGGACTCAGTTTAAGCCATGGAAAAAAATCTTTTTTCCACCTGGCCTGGCTGAAGGACAGTGATTAAACCCCAGATCTTTTTCACTCACATATCCTGTCCATAGAGCTGATGAGAAAATGCCTGTCCTTGGGAACTCTTGATAAAAATGAAAGGTTTCTCTTTCAACAGCATTTAACATGCACACTTTCCACTTTTACTGAAAACCTGGAAAATGGGATGGTTTTGGTGAAGAAGCAAGAGAAATCGCTGCTCACTTGTAGCTGGGGGTGCATTAAGACACAAGCAGTAAGCCTGAACCTGAGGAATGAGCTCCTAAATCATATGACTTCAGAGGAATCCAGACATTCATTTGGACCATCAGACCAAAAGCGGCATTACAGTTGAGCCTAAATCATAGGAACTTGCTCTGGGAAGAAACAAATGCTGGCTGGAAAGGCTGGAAGGACCCAGTGAGCTGCCCTGGCCCTAGGGCAGGGACACTGACCGTGGGCTGGTTTTCTCCCTGTTCAAATTTCCAAGCTCTCTGGAGCAAGGTGGTGGGTGGCTTCTCCAGAGCATATCTGAGAGGAGAGATTGCTCCTGCCAGCTTACTGTCATTTCAGCCCAAGATGGGGGAGGCAGAGCCTGCTGCTGCAGAGCTATGGCAAGAGAGCAGCATGGAATCCACAGTGGGGATCCACTGTAATCCCGTCGAACTGGTAACATGGACAGATCTCACCTCTCCTGCTGTATCTCTCTGTGTTTTTTGATGCCTTCAAAGAAGCTCCTTTCTGGAAAAGGCTGAAATACCTGAATCCATTCCTCCCCTGTCATCGTCCTGGCTCCATCTTCCAAGTGAAGTGTCTGTGCGGTGCTCTGGGCTCGCTGCTGCTGCCCTGCCCTTTGACCACACGTATGTATGTGTATGTAAATGTACATGTACTTAGCGTCCTCTCCCTGCAGGTATAGATGGTTTCTGCCTGATCCCACCTTTGGAAAGCAGGCTTTCCTATGAATACAGATCAGAGGACTCAAATCTCCATAAAATAGTGGGAAAAGGAATAAAGTCATAACTGTCATCACCTATGCAGGGAAATTCCTGCAGTGCAGACACCCATTTTCCAGCCTTTGATGACAAGGGGAAAAATTATCTTGCCAAGTGGAGTGTGATTTCGAGTTGTTCTCTTTGGCAAAAAAAGGGCTGAATTTACCAAGTTTGGAGTGAGATGGAAGTGCAACTCTCCCTCCCTCTCCTCCTCCTCTTCTTCCCTCTCCCTCTTGGCAAGGAGCACCCTCCTCATTAGAGAAGATATCTTCACGGATGTGTTAATTTTTGTAAGGCTGTGATGAGGCTCTGTCCTGGAGGATTGTTTCCCTTCCCTCTCACTGAGCTCTCCAGTAACCACACATTACTCAAGCTGAGCACTTTCTGCATGACTCAGATTTTTTTTAAGAACTAGAATCCAATGGACATTTTCCTCACTGATACCACTGGGACTAGAAGGTCTTTTTTTTCCCACCAACCTTAAAAACATGCTGATATACTGCATTTTTTTTTTCTTTTCAGTATTTTGTTGTTGTTATTATTATTAAAACAGCACCGAGTCCCACAGCACCAAAGGATGGGATCTCTTCTGCTCTTTTTTGCCTTCCTCAACAGTTAAGGAAAAAAAAAAAAAAGACATCATTATCCATAAAAGAAAACATTGAAGGACACTTGGGCCATCCCTGACGGCTAGGCTGAACTGAGAGCACTGGCAGCGCAGGATGGGGCCATGGCACAGGTCCCCATCGCCTGTAGCTGAACCACCCCCTCCCTAGGGTGCAAATGTGAGAAGAGAGAACAACCAAGGATTAGCGTTCCATCATCACTGCCATCCTGACAATGGGTCATGCTGGACGCAACCTGCACCCTTCTTAGACCAGCATCCAGCTGAGGCTGGGCGATGGCAGGTGAAGAGTGGAAAATGCCTTCCTGAAGGCAAAGGTAGCAACGTGCAGTCTTTCTGGTAATGCGGCACTTTGGTCCCAAACACGAGCAGAAGTGGGGATGATGAGGTTGAACAAGGCAGTGAGCTTCCACATGGAGATGTCTGAAGCCGAGGAAAGGTGTTTTGCTGGCACCAGCTTCTGTTGCAACATAAGGCACCACGTTCAACCTGCGTGACCTCCCATGCTGGAAATGTAGCTCTGCGGTGGATGTCCTGGTGGGTGCACGCTTGTGCCTGCTCAGCGGCAGGGATGGCCTGGCCCTCAGCTTCCCCTGAAACCACAAGAGCTCTATAGAGACAATGTGTATTTTCTCATGTGAATCCCGATGAGTTCAAATGAACAGGTTTGGGGCCACGGTTCCCATCTGACATTGCCTGACGTGATTATTCAACCCTGAATTCCTTCAGTTGACAGCCATGCTATTTCCAGTGTCTTAGTCAGCATATAATGCCCTGCTTCCCAGTCTGATGAGACCTGGATTTTCCCACACTCCTCCTTAAATGGAAACACATTGTTCATCTTCATTTTATTTATTTATTTGGTAAAAAAATCAAGATACTGCTATAACTTTGAAGTGCTGGCTCTACAATGGTTGGTTCCTTTTTGGAGCAATGGGTTTTCCTAAAAGCCACTCTCAGCAAGATCCTTATCAAACTTTCCTTTGCGGGAGACAATGAACATTTCACAGCATGAGGATGAAAAAAATAAAAAGGTCAGTGAGAAGACAAACACTGTATGTGAAGAGATAGCCAGGATGCAGATGAGCTCCGCCAGCCTTTTAAACACAGATTATTTTCTGTCTAACCTTCAGCTGCTGAACACTTCACTCATTGAGTCAGCTTCAGAGTTTATTGAGGGGTGATAATGGGCACCTGAACATCCTCTAGATGCTTCCACCTGGAACTCATAAACCTCACCCTGATGTGTCCAGGTACTAAGGGCTTTCACTGCCTGCAGCTGCCCAGGATGGCAATTAGGATGAGATTGGGAAACATGCATAAGCTGCTGGGGGTGACTTTCCACAACAGGTCACACCTGGACCAGTTTATTTCCTACTAGGCTGCAAGACCAGTGGGCCATCTGTGTGGTGGCACAGTGCTTTCCTGTAGCTTAGGGCAGTGGGAAGAGACAGAGACCAAGGAAACCTCCCTGGAGAGCCTGGCTGCCAAACCTCATGGTGAAGGGGCACTGTCTTCTCCCACAGTCTGCCCAAAACCTCTCCCTTGTCAGGTGGGTGCTAAAGGATACTCTGAGCAGGGACAACCTGAGGTCAGATTCAGAACTGGCCTCTCCTAAGGATGCCAGTGCCTCTGGATAGCTGACCTGGGAGATGAGCAAGCACAGTAAAGGGGTCACCCTCACCCAAGACCAAATTTAAACCACACCCACCGGCTCAGCTCCATGGCTGCTCTGTGGGAGCAGGCACTGGAAGTGGCCAGTGCTCTGGGTCTAGGAAGGGGCTCACGTGTTGGTTTTGTTGGGAGCACTAACTGCTTTGCTCTGGCTGAGTTGGAGAAGCTTCACGCAGGTGGGTGGCAGCTTTGTGTGGAGGAAACTCGTCGACTGGCGTCTGCTGTGCTTGTTGGGTTTTTTTTTCTTTTACTCTAATTGTATGTTTAATTATTTGGTGGATGGTTTCGAGCCAAGGCTGTGCAATCCATCAATGTTTGTTGGTTAAAATAGAAGTAAACACTAAGTTAATATAAACAAAGGAGCACTCTGGTTTATTGCCCAGGGATAACACCGGCATTGTTGCGTGGATCCTCCGCCGACGGCTTTGAAGATCTCTTCCTCTATTTTTCTAAAGGCGGGTAACTTTGTTCTACTTATTCACTTTCTTACTGGCTTAAATGGGTAAAGTGCGGTAAAGGTGGGTCTGGCTCCAAAGGAGCCAGGAGGGAAAACTGGTTTTGAATTCTGATCTCATCTAAAAAATGTCCCGCATTTCAATACCGTTAGATAGCTTACATGTTGGAAATACCAAAGAAGCGGAAACTTTAGCTCCAAAGTCAACTTTACTCTCATTAATAATTATTTTAAGATAGTATCCAGAGAACAAAACAGTACTATACGGAGCAGAAAGAGATCTGTGGGGAATTCGGGGCTGAGCAAGAGTTCAGCCCACTACGCCTTCTCACAACGGCTGTCGAGAATTAGCGTCCTGACGTGCAGGTGAGGTGACAGCAAGGGGTGCGATGAAGGGGAGAAAGAGGAGCTGCCCTCTAAATGAGAACAGTGATGGCAGAGCCCAGCCATTTCTGGGGGAAGGCAGGTAGTGGGTTGGTCAGAGCTGCATGCCTGGGGCTGTGGAGGTGCTGAGGCTGGCTCGGAAGACCGTTGGCACCCACAAAGGCAAAGTCTGAGGAGCATGTGTCCTCCTCATTTCTTTGGGTGGTGGTCTTGACCCCATTTTACAGATGGGAAAACCGAGCCACAGAACATGAAGATGCACATTTTTACTGGCAAACGTGGGACTTGGCTTTCTCCTTTGGACCTGACATGGTATCATCCTTCACCTTGCGTTCCCCTCCTAAAGTCACC
Source organism: Baryphthengus martii (assembly GCA_013396935.1). NCBI lineage: Eukaryota > Metazoa > Chordata > Aves > Coraciiformes > Momotidae > Baryphthengus > Baryphthengus martii. The sequence continues at coordinate 154,386 of VWZK01010322.1, read as the reverse complement.
GCCTGTGCCTGTAATCTGTTTCTAGAAGTCCTATGGATCATTACAAATATTATTAGATTTATCACTTCTGTACATAATGTGCCAGTCCTGGCAGCACATTTTGAAAGCACAACAGCAGCAAGAAGCATATGTTCTGAGAGTCAAGTTAGTGGGATTTTTTTTTTCTGCCAAGGACAATAATTTTTTTCCTTTTTTTTTTTTTTTCAAAATAAACATCACACTGGAATGTGCTGCAGCTCTATTGGCTTGGGCTCTATTATATTTCATGCAGCTTTCTAAACAATTTTCAACCCTGCTGGCCCGGTGTCAAACAGAAGGCAACCAACAATAGCAAAATCCCATTAAAGCTGAGAAGGTTCCTTCCTGAGGTGAACGCAGCCAGAAATAGTAATCTTGGCTCTCTTTTCAATTTGGCATTGGGGACTAATAATGCCTGTTCTCCTAATGGAAATTATCTAATTTCATCCAAGTGCAGCTCCAGAGAGAGCTGGGCTGACGCACAAACAGTCAATATAACAACATTCTTCTTGAAGAGCTGAACAATGGGGCTGTGGTGGGACCATGATTAACAACGTCAAACTAAGAACAAACAGAAGGTGTAAAAATAGGCATCTGAGGAGTTTCCTCAACGGATTATTTTTCATCTGTAAGGCCAGAGGAGAATAGCTTGTAAAATTGTATGCTTGGAGCACTTCATCAGATGGTGTGTGGAAGGACAAAAAAAAAAAAAAGAAAAAAAAATTAAAAGAAAAAAATCCCATTTCCCATCTGGATTTGAATGTACTAAAGAACTGCACATGCTTTATTAATATAAATCATGCTAGGAGTATAATTCCCATTAGCATTAAAAAACCATTTTTCAATGAAATACTCTTGCCTCAGGAACACCTAATGGGAAATAATGATGTTTGCTTCATTTGAAGAGAATAGTAAAATACAGTGTGGAGATGGAGAAGGTAGAGAATCATTTCTTCTCTCCAACACTATGGATTTTCATATCTGTTGTGAGTTATCCTCTTCTCAGCCCAACGGGGCTGTATCCAGCTGCGGTGCAGAGGCCTCCAGAGGTGGTAAGGAATGGAGATGGTGGTGAGAGGCTGCCCCAGAAAATTGGAGCATTTTTATGGCCCAGGGGCAAAGAGCTGCTGCCCTGTTTCCCACAGGTCCCTGCAGCTGCCCAGGAAGGGGTCAGCTTCCCTCCACCCACCCCTGCTTTCTCCCCAGTGCAGCTTCACATTTGGAAAGCACTGAGATGGCTTCAGGCCACCTCCACTCCCTTACCCGCAGGGTTCAACCTCACCCTGGAACTCCTTGCTGTTGACTTAAGAATAGCACTCCCCAGAACCAAATCGTAGTCCCAGCCACTATTTATCATGCCTCGAGAAAAAGCATCGCTCCCTAAATTTCCCTTGGGTGCTGAATCTGCAGCTGGGCTCCCCGTGTGCCCGGTGCGTTGAAAAGCAGAAGAATTAGAGGCAGGTGAAACCGTCGCATAGCTCATTAGCCCTGGTGCCTCACTCGCTTTCCTCAGGGCTCTGGCTTTGGTATTCGCCCTGTAAGGAGCCACCATGTGTGGCCAGGGCTCAGCACTGTGTTTGTGTGGGCACACTCTGGCTTTCAAGCCTCAGCATCACCTTGCTTTGACACTGAAGGATTTATTCTCCTTCCCTGGCTTAAGTGCTGCAGCTCCCTTCTAGCGCTCAGTGAAAGGAAGGTCTAGCCTTGAAAAAATTTCCACCTCTGGTTAAGCAGGTATGTGGGTTTTCTAATTTTTATGAAATCTCACTCGCTGTTGCTTTTAAAGTGTGAGAGGGGAGCTCTGTGTTTTTATGAAATCCCTAAATGTGTGCTTGGGCGATGGGACTTGGTGCAGAACACGAGAGTTAAGTGGCCTCTGTGTTGTGGCTGATAGCAGGAAGGCAGGACCCCGCTCCCTTTTGCTCATCCCACAGGTCAGCCCCTGCTCAGGGTCTGCCCAAATTGTGTCATTTTCTTGTTCTCCTTTCCTCTACCAACAATAAAACTGATGAAACCTATGGAAATTGCTAGTAATGAAAGCGCACCAGAAATAATACACCTCATTGCCCTCAGCCTCAGCTTTTAAACCTGGTTGGTCTCCAGCTCTCCCAGAAAATAGCACCTTTCTCCACACAAAAGTCCCAGTTCCCTCTCTGCACCCCAGCCCTGCTTCCCACAACCCAGCCTTAGGCTCAGCCACCTCCCTGCATCAGCCAACCCCTTTTTTGCCCTCCTTTTTGCCCCCAGCCCTTTCAAACTAGGTAAGGTCGCGCATGCAGGTCTCAAAACACCCAAGATTTGAGTAAAACTCCTATCAATGAATCTTTCTTACATCCAGGCTTTTTCAGGCAGCAGCATCCCATAGAAATGAAAGTAGCATGGCACAATGGTGAGCCTGTGGTAGAGACCTGGGACTGCCGGAGACCTGGGCAATGTTCAGCATCCCACGGGTGCCCAGAGTATCCATGCGGCTCCTAGGGAGGAAATCTGGGAAAGCTTCAGAGTGTAGAAGGGAAAAGCCTCGTGGCTAAGCTCATCCCCAGCCGTTCCAGTGGCAAGGCACGAAGACAAAATTTGACTCAGGAGGGTTATTGTTATTGAGGATTTTATTGTTAGCTTGCGCTAGAGGGTGCTACTTCGTTAGTGTTTGGGAGAGATCGCAGTAATGAAACCATCTTCAAAGTCTTTATTCCTTGCAAAGTTAGGCTGTGAGACTTGAAACGTGTTCAGATTCAGATTACCATTCAGCATGGCCTCAGAATGAAATGGATTGTTTAGCTGGCAGAAAGAGAATGTCTTGGCTTGGAAAAGAGTTTATACATCTAGGGGGCAAGGGTAAACATTTGGTTTAGACATAGTGACAAATGAAAGGAAAAACTAGTCAGCTTTGCCTTTTTTCTCTCCATTTCACAATTCCAGGATGAACGGATGCCTCAAAGAGCTGAGAAATTGGGGGGAAAAAATGACAGGACAGAAGATAATGAACATTTGGAACTGCTGCAGGACAGATAATAAAAATCTCATGATGAAGTTTTCTAGAAGAAATAAAAGCAAAATCCATTTTATGACCGCTACAGTCTTTTGGCTAAGATAAAGGTAACCAGATCCCAGGCATCGAGATATAAAATGATGTGTTAGAGGTATCAGTAGGAAACGACTTCCCCTGTGTGCTGTGTTTCTCCGACGACTGCACCGCCTCTGTTTTTGTTTCCATTTGCCGAAGACAGGGAGGAATGGCTATTGCTGTAGGCAGCATCCCAGACCCGCAGCTGGGAAAGGGATATCTTGTGCTCAGCTCCAAGAGCATCCCCCCACTTTCCTGGGTGTTTCACAGGCAGGGGACCTGGTGGAGCCTGGCACAGGGGGGCCGTGAGCTGCCCGTGGAGCTGAGAAGCGATGGCTGAACTTTATTTAGGGCAGATTCAGTTCCAGTGAGGGAAGCAGATGCAGAGAGTGCTATGTACATGTTTATTTATGAGACCGTAAAACTTTCCTGATTGGCACTTCCACTTGGCATCCACCAGAAAGCATCTCCCTTGGGCCAAAAAGGTTAAAATGGGATTTTTTTATTTAAAGGCTGTGATGGCATAATTCTGCTGGGATTTTATATATGCTAATAACAAGGAAAGAGCTGGTTTTAAAGCTGAACTAATGCATACCCACTGCATTTAAGTCCACTTAGAACATGAAAGGAGAGTCGGGACAAAAACAATAACTGTTCTCAAATCCAGATGAGTTTTACAGAGTCATTTTCTTCTAGAAACCTGACTTCCTTCAGGGGTTGATTTTGCCTTTTATACGACTGCATTCTGATAGCCTTATTTCCAGCTTCCCCACAGTTTTGACCACTGTTGGCAAGAAGGAGGAAACTGTTTCTTACTAAAACTTTTATTAGGCAGTTATTAGTATTTCCTTCTTTGGTATTGAATGGCTTTTCTGCGCAGCGCCTTTAAAGTCCTGCCGCTGGAGGGGCAGTGGGCCTAACGCAGGAGCTTAGGTTTATGGAAACAGATGGGGCTGCTCTGACAAAATCAGAGGGGCGATGAATAAAAAAATCGTCTGTTCAGTTTGCATCTGTACTTGCACCTGCATGTGCAACAAACTGAGACATCCTGAGCCCGTCCTCAACAGCAGCAGCTTGCCTCAGGTAGGAGCTGCCCTCTCGGGTATCTGTTGAAAAAGGGTGTAATTCTACTCTCCTGTCAGATTTAGAAACGGATGACCCTTCTGCACTGCGAGTCAAAACACCTTCATTTTATGCAGTGATGCTTCTTTTCAGTCTCTAGTCTCTGTGCAAACTAAATTCTGTGTGTGCACGCAAATGCTTCTCTCTCCTCAGTGGTTGCACCATTAGAGCAGGAGGTCAGCACTTCAGCATGTCATGTCACCTTTAATCAGCTACCAGAGGGGTTAATTGCAGACCAGCTCTCTGTTGGTGTGGCCTGGAAAATGGCAGTGTGCCCACGGTGACTCCCTCTGCAAGCAGATTATGGTCTGATCGCGGTGTGAGTGTGAAGTAACCTATGAAATCAGTGATGCTGATGGAAATGAAAGCAAACTCGGAATCTTTCCATGTGAGAAGGACCCATTTTAGACTGCAGGAAGCAGCTCCAAGAGGCAGCACTTAAATTAACAGGTGACCTGGTGAGAGGTTAGAACAGACTAGAAGAGGGTCACAGTGGTTCTGCCACTCACCCTCCCCAAATGCATGTCTTCCCCAGCTCTCTCACCCTGGCAAGCCACATCATAAAGAAGTTAGTTTGGGGAAATACGACAGCAAAAACAAAACAAAACACAACTTTTGTTATGAGCAGAGTTAGTTTTCTAGTTTGACATCACTGGGGATAGAAATAGGCAAGCAGGAATGGAGAGAGTGTGGGACACCGGCACTTCAACTTCGAGCAGCTTGAACTCTTACAGCATCGTAGGATCACAGTGCCCAGTTCCCAGCGCAGCATCAGATGCTTGAAAATGGGCTTTGGGAAAGCCAGCACAATGGACAGGACCTGCCTGCTCTAAGCCATAGGAAAACCTGAGGAAGGCACCGTCCTGACCCTGCGGCTCCTCAGAACACAGTCTCCTTTCCCTGGGCTGTGGAGAGGTGCTTCTTTCCAGCTGCTATTTATTACCTTGACCCTTCTTCAAGATTTATGTATCTGCAGCTTTTCATGAAAAAAAAAAAAAAAAAAGGAAGAAAAAGAACCCATTTCTCTGTAATGCTAGAAAGATGCAGTTCCCTCCCACATCCCAGCTCTCTGAGCCAGGCACTCGGGGCAGAGCAGAATCGGTGTTTTCAGGTTCCCTCCATGTCCGAGGAGACCTGGGAGGACTACACAGCATTTGGGAGAATATAAAAAATCTCTCCACTTGGAACCCATCAGCTTCACATGATCTAACAGATTTCATCAGACTATCAGTGGAAAAAAAGATACAGGGCAAATGTGAGAACAAGTCTCCAGCTCAGTGGCTGGTGGGTTGTCCCTGGAGCCGGGAGCCTGGGGATTTGATCCACTCTAACATAGGGGCCTATCCAGTGGGACCTATTCTGCTGTAACATACGGACAATTCCTGGACTGCTCACGCGCAGAAAACCCCATGGAGTTTTCAGACAACTACAATACAGGTTTTTCAGGGAGATTTTGCTTCAGGGTAATTTTAGCATGCCCTGTGGGCTCAATTCCATTCAAGCATACCTGCTTGTGCACCCGGAGACCTCTTCATGATGCAAGTCTGCAAGTGATCAGGATTAGGTGATTCCCTCCAAAATCACACCCTGACCCAACCTCAAACACTAGTGCAAATGCACCCGCAGGACACTTGAAATCCTGTCCTACCACACGGAAACCCAGAGCCTGCGTGTTTTCAGGTGTCTTCTGCTCAGCAAATGACATTTGTCGTTACCCACTGACACAGGTATTCAACAAAATAACCCATGAAACAATGGAAAGGAAACGTCGAGGAGTTACCAGCTCAGTCACTTAATTCTCTTGTGGTTCTAGGCAGTTCCTGCCGGCAGCGCCAGCGCTTCTCTTGAGCAGTTCAGATAACAAACTGTTGCTCAGCTGAGGGAAGCGCAGCCAGGCTTGCGGCGCCCCTGCGGCCTGCCTCCGGCTGCCGAGCCCCGAGACGGCGGCCCCGCCGCCGCGTTCCCGGCTTCCCGGGGCGATGCTGGGGGAGCACCGGCAACAGCCGTCAGAGAAAGCCCGGCAACCTCCAAAACGCTCCCGCCCACCCTGCAACAGCTGCCTTTGGGCCGGTGTAGCGTTCGATTTTTGGCGCTCGGCTCCCTAAATTTGCTTGCTCCCTGCTCGCAGGGAGCCGGGAGAGGGGGGATTTGGGAGAGCCACGTCCCCGGGAGTGCCTTGCGTGGGGGGCCCAGCTC
>VWZK01010322.1:96682-135721 GCA_013396935.1 Baryphthengus martii | reverse complement strand
CCCCCCGAGCTGCGGGGTCCCCTGAGCCCCTCCGGCCCTCGCTCCCGCAACCCGCCTCGGGCAGGGAGGGCAGCTCCACGCCACGGGCCGGATCGGGCCCCTCTCTCCGCCTACAGTAGACGTGTTTATTTGTGCGCGCACCCCTCCTCGTAAATCCCACCATCTATAATCATTATCTACACGGAAACTTTTGCCCCCTGCAGCCCCCAAGGCTCCCTCCCCACTCTAGTTAGCGGTGATGATTTTAAAAGCATGCGATGATCTAAGCCCTAATACTAATATTATGCATCATTTGGACAGGATAACCATGCCACCTTGTCAAACGCTGCCTCTTTACACAACCCATTTGCTGCATCGCAGAGTCATAACGGCGGTGATGGATGGGCCGGGGACCCCCCCGGCGCCCCCCCGGCTGGGGGAAGAAGAATGCGGGCGGAGCCCCGCGCCCATGGCCGGCCCGCACCCCGCCGGCGGCAATTTATAGTCTGTATATATTTGCTGGCTCCAGATATCGGCAACGTAATGGATGGGTATATTTTATGAATCCGAGGCTTGGATCTAGGGACTCGGGAGTCCCTTCCTTGTATGGTACACTCCCGTCTCGCCCTTAATCGGCCCGGCAGGCAATAAACTTCCCCGCCAAATACGCCGGGAGATAACAGCCAAGTTTTATTGATTACAAGAAAATACTCGAAACTAAATAAAGGGCTTTTATGAGGATCCCTGCGAAGAGCTGTTTCTTCGCAACCATTAAGCGCAATACCGACGTTTTACTGGGTGTAAACTGTGAACTTGTTTGGCTATAAACGTTGGAGAGGGTGAGAGGCAGATGAAAAGCGAAATGCACCGGCGATGTTTTCCGAGAGGAGCCGTGCTCAGCGGTTCTGCCGGGCTGCAAACCTACAATGTGCCCGGCGACCCTCCGGGTTTTCCTCTCTGTCCCCCTGTCTTCTCTCTCGATAAAGGCATCAGTGAAGGAAGCGTTCCCAAACCTAAAAATAGGGAGCGCTGGGGAGCAGCAGCAGAGATGCTGAGCAGGCGAAGGGCGGAAAGTCATTTCACACAAGCGTTTGAAGGGGGACCTTGGGAGAATTATTGCCCAGGGACGATGAGAGAGAATCCACTCGCGTTTTAAAGTGGATGATCGTGGGAGGCTGCTCCCTCTTCTCCCTGTTTTCACGGTCCTGGGTGGCGAAGGTATGAAGAGAGAGACAGATTAATCTGATTTTTAATTTATTTTTTTTTTATTCCGAACGTATTCTTTATAGCCTCGGAGGTGTAAGGGGCGTTAAAGTTTCCTCCTGGAAACGGTATGATACTGGGGGGGGGGTGGCGTGTCCAGCATCGAGCAGCCGGGCTTTGCCCACGGACAAAGCGGGGACCTATCTTGGAGAGCGGGGGGCTTCGGTGTCTCCGAGGGCTGCATCTTCTCTCCCCGCCCCAGTCAGGGGCACGGAGCGCTTTGGAGAAAACGGTTTGTTTCGGCCATAACACATCGCAGGACACGGAACGGGGGAGCTGCCACAGACATCACGAAAAAACCAAACCCCACTCGTGGCAAAATCGAGCCCTGACTTTGAAATAGCAGCGATCGCTATAATTTTTTTATTTTTTTTTCCCCTCTCCTCTGGCAGCGCTTAATATTTTGAGCACAACCCTCTCGTAAACTGCTCAAGATGTTCCGTGACTTCATTACTGTCGTTATTTCTATCCGTACGCGGCCGGCTCGGAAGTCACAAACATTATTTTCTCTTGCAACCTCATTGACAGCCTTCGAGAGCAAGGGGCAAACGTTGTTTAGGGTTTTTTTTTGTTTGTGTGTTTGTTTTTTTCTTGTTGTTCTGTTTGCCACACTTTGGAAAGGTAACTGTAAAATCACTCAGTGTCTGCGAGTTGTATCGCATTTTACTGAAAAGCTATAAAACTGTCTTATTCCCTGATGTTTCTTGATTAACTTATGAGCATAAAGGAAATGCTTAAATAGTGTTCCCTCTGCGGTTTTCTTTTGCCGAGGGGAAGCCAAGGGAAGATGCTAATATTGTCATCTTATTTTACAATTTATACCGGCTGCCCAAACAGCGTATGTCTGCAAACCAAGGCACAGTGGGGTTCAGTTTCTTAAATGCAGCCCATATATTTCAGAGATTATACTCTCCTTGATAGCCGCCCCGGCGAATTATTTAGCCTTTCTTTTACTGCTGTTAAAACGTTGGCTTCCATTTAAATAAACAGACCGATCCGGGGCCATTTATCAGTTCCGCAGAGGTCCAGTTAACAGGATGTCCCGGCAGAGACGATGTGTGCTTAACCCCCCACCCCACATCCCCTCTGCACTGCCTCAGCTCTCACTGTACAGCACCCCCCGCCCCCCTCAATAACCTGCACATGGGCCCTTGGCTTCCCCACACAAACGCCTCCCCTCCAGCTTGCCATGTGCTTGCACTTAACTTTTATCTCTTATCCATGTGGATCTCTATGCATACACATATAATATTAGACTGGAAACACATGGCTGGACACTTTTTTTGCAGCTAACCTTATGTATTTATTTATTTATTTATTTATTTATTTATTTATTTATTTAAGCCACAACTTGATGAGGAATATTTAGCTCATTAGCTGAATTAGCTGCTGAGAACCAAACCCAAACAGAAAGAAAGGATGCGAACTTCACTACTCGCAGAACTGGAAGACATTTGGAAGGTCGTTTTATACACTTCAGGTCATAAATTAATAGTTGATTTATTCTTCAATCAGGAAAAAGCCATTAAGGTTTGCTCAGCTCTGGTCTTTGGGAAAATAATTTCTTTGATTCAGTTCCCCCTAAAGACCCCCAGAAGTTTTCTCTCCTCTGTCATGAACAGTCTGCTCTTTCCTGTCTTCCGGATGGAGGGAAGAGTAGGACCTCCGGAGAAACGCAATTTTCCAGCATCTTGAATTTCACTTTGTGTCTTTCTTCCTACCTGCTGATTTAATTTCTCTTTGCATTTGGGACCTTTCTAAATCCATCAAGAGAAAACTGTGGAATAATGAGAGAGGTGTATTATCTTTTATCAGCTTTTTCTTCCTTGCTGGTGGTCAACATTGCAGCTCTGAAGGAAATAGACATTTAAAGAGGGAGCTGAGGGGTGGGAAAGCACGGCATGGAAAGAAATTCAATCTGAGGAATGAGAGGAATGGGTGAAAAAAAGGCAGGGCTGATGACTTTTTCATTACACAGATTTCCTACAGGAGCAGTGGTTACCAATCCCTGGTCCGCTTGTTTATTTAGTGTGTTTCTGAAATGCGTGAGCTCCTAAGCTGGAGCGCTCCATGCTTCCATGGATAAGCCCCAGACCTGGCCCACAGCCTTGCTGTTAGAAAGAAGAGGCTCTCCAGCCCATCCACTCACAGGCAGCGATGCTAGGTCACCATGCACCATTTAGTGACTTGCTCTCTGCCCCCTCTGGCATCACATTGAACCCCAGAGACAATCAAGCTGCTGCTTCAGGATTGGGAATTTGATATCAAAGGGCCATTTGCCTTGAAGGTAATCAGGCTCTCCTTCTCTCTTCCTATTCAAATTTGCAGGGTGCTATTTTAGGGTTCCCCTCGGGTGATGTAGATGCAGATGCAGGTCAGAGAACCCTCTGTGACACAGGAACCGGCAGTACATGGATGGGAACCCACCTTGGTGGCCATCCGTCCTCACAAATGGTGAGGTAAGTGTGAGCTGGGTGGTTCCCATGTCAGAAGCAGATGCTCTGCTGAAGCCTTGACCCCTGTCTGTCTCTCCTTCTGTAAATGCCCCATGGACTGTTCCAGACTGAACCCTCACTGTCCAAATTTCAGTAGGGCCTCAAATCCTAGTCTGTCATTTTAGTCTAGGACTGGTGATGGGTTACAACATAACATGGCTGAGTGAGAATTGGCTCGGGCAGCAGTGCAATCTCACAAAGTTCCCATTGTTAAAACAAGGTGCATCAAGACCTGTTCTGAGAAACACAGAGCAGTCTTGCCTTCCGCCCTTCGGTTTTTATAAAGGTTGAGGTAAATCCACCATATAGATCTGTGCTTTTGTGTGGACCTCTGCCCTTCTGATGAGACCCACTGATAACACAGCAAACCTGCAGCAGTGAAAATCCAACTCAAGGTCTGTCCCTTTAAAGGCGGTAACTGACATTAGGGGTTTTCTGCTGGGGAAGTTTCTGCACTGGGCCTAAGTTATACTGGGCTAACGCATCACGAGCAAGGTTTGTTTAGGCCTAACTTTTTCCCAAATTATTTGCCAATTCTACTATCTGTATAACCATGAAAGAGGCAGAAGAAGAAACAGCAAAATGCAAAAGTCACAGCGCTAAGTCTGTACGGAAAAACAGATTGCATTTGTTTAACCAATTTTTTACCTTTTTTTTTTAATGATAAAGTATTTTAAAGGCAATTTATAAAAAGCACAGCAGGTAAGATTCCTTGAATAACATTGTTTAAAAATGCTGGTGTGGAATAGTAATCAGAAAAAACGAGTCAGATGAGAGCCCAGGCTCCTCCCTGTAAGAAAGAAATGCTAAGTGGGTGCTTTTGATCCATAGTTGTCTTTTTTTAAAGGCAGTTTCCTAAACTATTCTTTGTGATACCAATAATGGGCCTTGCACACATTTTCCTGAGGAATTATTTAATCTGCTGTTGCACTGGAATGTTGAATTATTTTAAGCTTTGGCTTTCCTAAGACCATCTCTAGTGCAGTGAAAGCTTTTGCCTTGGTACTAGCTGGTTGTGTGTGAGAACTAGTGCTCAAAGCTGCCAAATGGGAATTGGAGACCACTTTGAACAGAAGGCTGAACCGTTTCCCTCCAAACCAGCCTTGCTAAAAGGCGGGAAGCACCTTCTGCAAATTAGTGTTTCTGGGAACAATGTTTTATTTTGTCCCTTGAAATGTGAGATTAATTCAAAATTCAGAGAATATTAAAGACAATATTAGAAGAGGTTCATCTGAAGTAATGATCCCATCCTTGTAATCCTTGATAAGACAATGTCAGCCGAGAGAGCTAATAAGGAAGTGATACACACTTTTTATTACAAATCTTATGATTTATTTAATTTTCTCGTACTACCTGAGAACATGACATGAAAATGCATAGGTATTCCAGGCTTGACGGAGGTAAAACGTTCCCATCCATGGTGGAGTGCAGTGTTCCTGAGAGACAACTCCTCAGAACTCCCCTTTGCTGACTGACAGGTTCAGTTTGTTCTCAGTCAGGCATATGAAACAAATCCAGCTTTCAGCTGCTATATTTATTATTGATTTTTTTTTTTTTTTCCAATGTGGATCCATTTGCTTGGTATCATTTTTTCTAAATCTTGATTTTTGGATTGCGCTGTCAATACTAATGGATGAGGGTTGAGCCTACTTTTCTCGCAGAGGTGCCTTACTACAAAATCACAACACAGACTTGGGCAGCACAAGGAGTACATTACACTGAAAAGCCACCTGTTGAAATAGTAGAGATTATGCTACTTTTTACATGTCCACAGTTAAAAACATAGAAAGATGGGCAGTCTGAGATATTTCCAGAGCCAGGGTTATTGAAATCTTGTTGGAAGGACACACTCCTTCACTTGTACACCCCTGAAATACAAAGTAACCGTTAAAAGTGACAGACTTGAAACCAAGGCAAACAATTTCATAAGCTAAACTTGAACACTTTTACTTGCAAATACTGATCTTGCAATGACAGATTCACTTTTCCAGCCTTGGTATACCTTTTTCTACTGTAGCCTTGCTGGAAATTACCTTACAAGTGTTTATAATCCTATCCCACTGTGAAGGATTCCACGCATGACGCATTATTCAGACAAAGGGAGATCTTCATGACTATCAGAAAAGTGGGTCTACTCAAGTATCATAGAGTGGTTTAGATTGGAAAGGTCCTTAAAGATCATTCATTTTCAACCCCCCTGCTGTGGGCAGGGACACCTCCCACTAGATCAGGTTATTCAAAGCCAAATCCAACCTGGCTTTGAACACTTCAGAGGAAGGGCATCTACAGCTTCTCAAGAAGTAGTTTTGGGGTTTGCCTTTTGCAGTTGAAAGCCCTGGTAACCTGGGTTTCCTTCAGATTCACAGATGTACCTGTTTATCTTCTGTTTCTCACCATGTGTGCTCAGTCCATACTCAGTGTTTCCCCCTCTAGCCTGCTTTCTTCTCCTGACAGAGAAGACATGTTTAGCTGCTGGTCTCACTGGCTGTGCCAGATATGGGGCTGAATTGATCAGAAAACACCTTGTGTCCCGTATTTGGAGAAAAGTCCTTAGCTCTCTGCCCTGTGTTTTCCAAGGTCACAGACACACAAACCCAGATCCATGGGAGGCATAGTGCATGGAGAACAAGAGAAGAGTGTGTCTTGCGGTGAAATGTTTCATAGAGATATAATGTCAGAGGGGAGATTTACTCTGTAGGAGCTCAGGATAGCCTTGAGGCTGAATCCAGACCAGTAAGGTAGCTCACCTCATGGCTGTTAGCAACGTGGATTTGCTTTAGAAGTCCCCAGCTTCTGCTTTCTGCTCTTAAACCCTTTTAGATCTCTTTGGCTAGGAGCAGATACTTATGTATTGGTATGTTAAGCAGCTGCTAGAGGTCCAAGACATTCTCTTCATCTTTGGAAACAGTTTCCCCAGTGTTGAGTCTGATTAACATTTGGTTGCTCACTGAAGTATGCAGTAACTATCCTTCTCACTACCCACCAGCCACAAAACCCTGCTGCCGCCAATGATGTGTTCTCTTGCTGAAAGTCTTCCAGGCCCTTGAGCAACATGGTGCAATAAATATTAAGAAACAGTTTACTGCACTGTTATCAGGTGGTAATTTCCCCCCATATCCCTCACCCAGAGTGGTGTTACTGCTTCTGCTCTCTGATTATCTGTGTCACGCTAAGCTTTCTATTAAAAATTGACACTGAAAATAAACCAGTGGCTTTTTTACTTAGCCTCCCTAAGTCTAAAAAAGCCCAACAATCCAAATAACCAACCAAAATGCCAACCAAAACCAGATGTGGAAACCAACAGAAAAAGGAGGAGAAGGAATACTCTTCCTTTCCCTAAATAGAAAACCATGGTTTATCGTGTCTGCACATGTATGAGTGCCTGAGGAGGACAGAGAAGTCGTTTTGATTAGACAGATAATGTCATTCTTAATTCCCTCACGAGGAGCTGGAAAGTCCCTTCAAAAACCTTGGCATCACCTTTACTCAAGCGGTACTGGGCTGACATGCAGAGGCCATGACGCTCAGGCACCCTGTGTCTCTGCTCTTCCCTTTCCCCGAGGCCTATCATTCCCAATTCCAAACCAATTTTATTCTATTTTATTTTATTTTATTTTATTTTATTTTATTTTATTTNTAAAAATGAGTGACTTTGCTTCCAGAATTGCCCCTTCAGCAGCCTCAGCACTGACACTAATATTTTATTTTATTTTATTTTATTTTAATTTTTTTATAAATTCCACTCAGAGCATTTCCCAGTCCTGTTTGCCACCAGTTTGAAAGCTGCCCTGTGTAGAGCTATGTTGGGGTGGAGGGAGGTGATGCACTACCACTGCTGGAAAAGAAGCATGGTGTGCAGCATTCACAGCACCAGCAGCTCCATCACTCCCTGACTCCTCGCTGTACTGCTGTCCCCACCGCTCCACATGTGAGGGTTGGTGCAAGGGTTGGATATTTATGATGGATTTGAGAAAGACCTTGTATTCACACCTCCTTCCACCACAGACAGTCTGTCCTGTAACTTTGAACCTTGGTTTCCTATCATTAGATGTGGTGGAGAAAAGGGCTAGTTAAATACCAGTGAAGACTGGGTTCAGGATGCGGGTATGTTTCAAGTTAAGGTGTGATTTAAAAGTAATAAAACTAAACCTTACCAAAAGGCTGGGACGTGTACTTACTTCAGTTTAAATTTGGGCCATTTAGGTTGCTCTTAAATCATACTATACATATAACTGTATTTGGACTCACTTTTAAACTAAATTAAAAATATCCAGACAGTGCTTTGCACAGCTGTTTAACAACTGTTAAATACATAAATAGACATTACATACTAAAATACTGTGTTGATAGGAGCCATATAAACAGAAGAGAGGAGAAATACAGTAGTCTTTTTAACCTGAACTAATTTTGTGTCTAGACGAGCTTTACTCAGCATCAGAGCCTGCCTCAATGCTGCTTACTGGTTTTGCTAGGTACAGCATAGTCTTGCTTCCCAGTGTTATTAATTTTCTTAGTGGGCTGATGTCTCTAAGAAAAACGGCAACATTTTTTTTCCAAGACTGCCCCTGGAGTCACTGGATGTTTGCCCTGTGGATTCGTGAGTCCTCGGTAACAGCAAGAGCTGCTGGACGAAGTGAGAAGTTTGCAGCCCTTTTAGCTCATGGCTAATGGGAGAGTTTGAAGGCAAAAGGAAAGAGTAAAAGATGTGAAAGAGATGGAGGAAGGGTATAATGCTTTCCCTTTTATCTGCATTTTTTCTGTGCAAAAGAATAGGACTTCTACCAAGGCCTTTATTTATCCGTTGCTATGAAAATCACTTTGTGTCCTAGTTTCAGCAGCATTAATATATTTTTCTTCAGTAAGTGATTATGTTTTATGACCAGTTTAGACTTATATGGAGGTGCGGTAATATGCTATAAAACTCTAGACCATAAGCTGTATACAGGACATATCAACTAGTCTAAAGTGATTACATTAATACGAGAAGAGACAATCCTTCTTATGATTTCATGTTATAGCAGATGAGCTCACTGCTCCTGAGGAAGACGTTAAATCACGTTTGTGTAGAAGGTAGAGAGACCTTCTACGCAACTACTGTTTCAAGAAAATATGATGCAGATATAGACCTAGATCCAAGTATGGAAATTAGCTGGTGGACCCCTCAGGCTTTCTGGCAACCCACATGCTATGAAGGAAGAAGAAACAGCTGCTCAAGCTATCACTGAAAAGATGACAGTGAAGGGAATGAAGCCTTGCAAAGGGGTCCAGGTCTCTGTGAAGGAGCTGCAGAGCCTCAGGCTAGTGCCATCATGGAAAGCTGTGGCATCACCAAATGTATCAGGGAGCCAAGCTCCTGGTTCAATGCACACTGAAGCAGATAGAAGGTTTGCTGAGGGTCTTGAGAAGGGATGCATGGGCTGTCTCACACACGTGCACGCACACACATCTGTACACAAACACATACCCGTGCTCTCCCTGCGCCTGGCATTCCTCGGTCAGGGCATGTGATACTAGCCTTTATGTTCAGACTGGTTGTGACAAATCTGTATTGATACCATAAATAAATGTGACTGAGGTTTACAGTTCAAACAAGCTAGGAGGAGCCACCACAAATCAGCTTGTCATGTTACCACCCGCTTTACAATTAATCTCCCATAAAGGGCTTAGGCTCTGACTCCTTTCCTCAGTTTGCTTATTTTTGTGGGCTAACTGGCTGCAAGGGAGTCACTAAAGGATGACTGGACTCAGACCTTTCTGTTTTAAAAGGAGCAAAACACTCTTATACTTCAGCAGTAGAGCCTACTTTCAAAAAAAAAAAAAAGAGGGATCAGGAGAAAAGCAAACAAAAGCCACCCACCTCTGTACTAATGGTTTGGGTCTGACCCGGACAGTCAGAAAGGCTTGGTAGAAAGTGCTGCTGAGGTGAGGGAAGCTGTGGGCAGCTAGAACTGCAGTAGTTGTGAAACCCTGGTTTGTACCCTTTGAATGTGGTGCAGTTAATCCCTGTTGAAATCAGCTTTTGGATTCCCTCACCATTGCCTTTCTCTTTTCTGGCTGCAACCTTGTGCCAAGCCCCTGAGGATGCTCCCATTGAGGAGCTTCACCCACCTTCTCGCCAGGCCCGGCTCAGAAACGAACCACCTCCCGTGCCTTCTGCAAAGTAGGTCCACATGGGTCCTACTGGATATGAGGTCAGGTTCCGCTGACATCAACCTTGCACGTACTCAAGTGTTTTGGCCGGGGTAGTGTTGGCCTGGAGGATGTGATTTCACACCACAGGGAGAGGGAGCCTGGAAGTGTTGGGCTGTGACCGCGACCCAGTTCTGCCAGCTGTGTGGGCTGTTTTATCTTTCCGATATAGCTGATGTCAGAGGGGTTCACCTCCTCTGGCTTTGGCTGGCCAAGAGGCCGAAGCCAGCTGCCTACTTGCCCTCCACGCTCATTGGGGACAATGGGGGACCCCTGTGAGTGCCTCCTCCAGCATTTTTGAGATTTCTACTCTAAATATGTTGAACCAGGGACTCTCCTTTTGGGCTCATGGACACCTTGCCTAGCTGAACAGGACCCTTGCTTTTGGTGGTCAAAGTGAACATAGCCACAACAGTAAAAACAACAGGAGGAACTCAGAAATAAAGCACCCAACTAGGCATTGAGCAGGAACAACACAATCTCTTTTGCTTTTACCTTTACTGCTGTTCCGAAGCAGGCTAATGGTTTCCATGGTTTTTTCCACAATGATTCCCAAATGTTTTTTCCTGATCAGCATTCTGAATGGCTGTTTCATTTAGCACATAATCATTAACTTCACTCCTCGCTACTGGACACATTATTTTGCCTGTGCCTTCATTGAAAGGCATTCACCATCTGCTGATTCACTCATGACAATATTGTTGTTGTACTATTGTTAATAATAATAACAATAACAACAACAACAACAATAATAATACTGTTGCTCCCCTTCTCGTGCTTTTCATCAGATCTCAGTTCTCAAAAATCCAAATTGCTCTGGATCCTGTTACAAAACTCATTGTCATCAACTTTATCCACAAATGCTGCAGTTCACTTTCAACTATCCAATTTCAGACTGTCTACCAGAGGCCACCAGCACTTTTTGTATGAAATGCTTCTACACCAAGGCAATCTTTTTGATTTTGATTTTGTAAGTTGGTTTACTGCCTATCTAGTTCCAGTCTACTCCTATACTGTTAACACTCAGTAATGCTCCACCTTAGTCATAACTCTCTTGTGTTGTATTTTGTCACTTTTTCTGTCTGGCCAAACCCCCTTGCTGTAATGCATGCTCCCAATCACTTATACATATTTAGACTCATATTTACTACAAATAACTCTAAGGGAATATAATTATATTTTAGTGGGTAGCTTTCATGCCGACAAAATAAAAAATGGCTGTAAACAATATCGACTTTCAGACACTTCCTTTCAAATATGGCTAAGCTGAATTCCCACTCTCTTTTTCCTGTGCAATAATGTCTTTTAAGATCTCAGCAAGTGTTGAGCTTCACTGAGAAAAGCTCTTACTTTCTCACAACTGAAGCCTTACAGTCATCCATCAAATATTTTTCACTTTTCCTTCTCAGAATGCTTTATTTTATTTTATTTTATTTTATTTTATTTTATTTTATTTTATTTTATTTTATTTTATTTTAGTAAAGATATTAAAGCATCTGCTCTGAAGTCATTTTGATTGGTAGCTCTTTTACATCACTTTAGGATTGTCATTGCAATTCTTATGTAGCTTGCCTTAGCCTGGAGAGCCCAAATTAGCAGAGGTAATGCTGTCTGTATGCACAACAAAGGAAAAAGTGAAGAGAATGACAGAAGTGATACAAAGGGATATTCCGTCTCCGTCAATAACTTTACCACAATAATTGCTTCCTTCAACATGTTTGTTGCTAATGGACCTGCATACAGAACTACTTACAACACAATAACCTCAGAGACTAGAGTTCCCTTTTCTGTTTGCAGGATATCTGTGCATGGGGCTGAATGTCTGCAATTTTCTTGTTTAGAAGTGATTCTTCAGCTAGACGCTGAGCTCATTGCTTCTGGGCCAGACACATGTGAGGCAAGGTGCTCACTTACCTCACACGATGTGGCTGCTGTTCCTCCTATCTTTAATGCCTCTTAGAAGGCCTGAAGATCATCTGAATCTAACTTCAGCTAGACTTTAGTGCTCTCATCTCAGAAAAGACTCACAGAGACACACATTCCTGTGCATAATCCAGGGGTCATCAAATATAACTAACAGAAGCCAACATCAAGGCCAAGAAAAGGGGAAGATGAGGTGGACAATGCCTTTCCAAAGGTCTGTTTGATGCTAGAAAATAACAAAACTCAAGGAGGGACAACTAATTCGTGTCAGAAGTCCATGGAAGGTCAGCAGATATGTGAGTACATCAGGAGTGGGTAGAAGCAGGAGAGCATGAGAAAGGGAGCTCTAAATACACTCCCTCTGTTTTTATGATCACCCCTAGGCAGCCTCCAGCAGTCCTTCTTGAAGACATGACTCCCAGGTTAGAGATTTGGTCCTCTTAAGAAAGCTCTGAGAAAATGCTTGATTGTGAATGTTATGGGGCAAATTTTACTTCAAATGCCTATTGGCAGACATACTAATGAAAATCACCCCTTTCGCTCATTTTATTGTCAGCAAATCGGTACCTCCACTGAGAAGGGTGAAGAAGTGGACGGAGAAGAAGCTGCAAAAAGCAACTGTCATTGAACATACAGAACTTCACTGGGGAAAATGTCTGCAGGACACTTTTCAAAGTGTTTACCCACCCAAGTGTTACGTCTTAATTTCACTATTGCAGAAATAAAGAGAACAGATACTTCCCACGGGAACATGAAAAGCCTGTGTTACTTGCCATGCTGTGAGATCGTTAAACAGAAGATTCTTGAAACTCCTTCACCCTCCCCATTAGAAAATGAAAGTTCAGGTACTATGATTGTCAAGGAAAATGGGATGAGGGATTGCCCCAAACTGGTGTCAGGCTCATCCTGCTCATTCTTTTCTTCATTTTTTTTTTTTTTTTTTTTAATTTTAACTCACTGGAGGATACTGCTGGGGAAGTATTACAGTCGTTGATCAGAGATCTGTTGCTTTTTATTGCAGATGGTACGGAGGTGGAGATGAATGCCAGACACATTAGGCTTAAAAGGATGAGTTTTAGCAACTTGAACATGTTGATGAAAACAGGAAAGCTAATAAATCAGCCACCAAGGACCAGACTGGGAAAGCAAGTCTTCGGGCTTTTTGTTTTTGTCTTTTAGTGTGGGAGGCTTCTGGGGCACAAACAAGTATTGCAGACATGTATTTATTGTTTAAACCTAGGCACACTTATAATCTGTTCGGACATTTGACTGACTTTAAGTGCTTCTTGCTATAAAACCAAGCTGAGAATCAAAGCCAGTAAAGCAGATTAACCCAGGCTGGTCCTGAGAAATGGGCACTTCACCTCCCATTCCTAGCTTATGCACGAAAAGGAACCCTCTCTTTTACCTCTCTGGCCAATACTATTTAAAGCCAGAAAAAATGGCAAGCTATTAAACAGTGCCACTATTGTACTCATGCAAAGGGATATACTATTACAGTTTGTGGTGTATTTTGAATTAGGCCAGGGTTCAAAGTGGGCTGCAATGTTGACTAAGTTGCAGTGAAGATCAATAAACTCTAGGAAACAGATCTGAGTGTAGGGACCCTTTCTCAGCCCCCCTAAGAACAAATTAATCCAGCCACCAGTATTAATATAGTTCTCTATGGGTCTTAAGATATACGTATGCACTGTTGCCAAACAGACTTTTTCTTTTTTCTTTTATATATATACATGTAAAAAGAAGAGAAGAGAGGAGAGGTTGAATCAAGGCTATTCTAAAACTATGTGGAACTGGCTGGAACTGTGTGAGTTACTTATGTAAAGATAGTTTTGCTTCCTAAGAAAATACAAAGGGGAACTTGAACCATGTCTTCCCGTCTTTGCTGCTCCCGCTTCCAAGTTACTCCTTGCTCCATTACAGTGGTTCTCCATTAAGGTGAATGATGTTTTCCTGAACTGTGATTTAAGGAGGTATTTTGAAGGCACACAATTGCTATTTTAATTTATGGAGCTGTATTTAATAACTGCTTAATTTACTAAAACATTGCAGAAAGCTGACTCAGAAAAACTTATATACCAGATAAAAACGTAGCATGACCTGAACAGGGAAAGGAGATGTGAAAAATAGAGATTTTTCATTCTATTATTTGAAAGGCTCTTTCACCCTCTGGATTCACTGAGATCTTGTATGTCTGTCCTACTTTATTCCACTAAAAAATATCCATTTTTTTTTCCAATAGTCTCAGATGTTTTTGAAAGTATTTACATACCTGGTCACTCCTATGAAACTATGGGGACTAATAACAACAGTAGCAATAGCGAGTAGAAAATAGGCAATTCCGTGACTAAGGCAGAGCATTTCTTTGTGGCTGAGGAAGATACTACGAAGCATCAACAGGCCAGATAAACCTTGGTTTTTGCCCTGATCTCATCTAAGAGTGAGGTCTTCTTCTGACCATAGAAATCATCTTCTTTCTCCATGGAAACAGGAGGGCTTAGCACGACCCATACATGTATGTAACTCTCGTTGTGAACTTGTATCCTTGACAACACTCCCCACAGGCTCGTGATAGCCAAAAATGCCTCAAGATATTTTGCATGAAGTGTTTGCTTAGTAGGGATTGCTACCTGTGTCTTTGTTTACTAGGGAATCCTGCTTCTCTTCCCTCAGTATTTCATTCATTTATGGATCCGGGTCTTTAGTCGTTAAAAGTACACTTCAATTGAATTGATCATTTCACTTGAAATGATACTTTAAAGTACCTGTGGCCTGGCAATACCGCTGTGTACATTGAGTGAGATATGATGCCACAGAGAAATGGATTTGGGCTCTCAAGTACAAATCTGTCACTCATTTGTCACAGATGAAATTGATACTGTGAAATAAACGGGTCTATTAACTGTCCACACCCATCGGTGTGCAATCAACCTCTGGGCCAGGCTGGAGGAAGATAAATTGATTTTTCTTATTGATTTTTCCCACTTCTTTGTTTTTTGAATTTGTGATTTCCTGTGCATGGTTGTGGTGAACACTATAAACATTGATTTTTAAGCTCTCCTACTTAGAAATTCCTGGCAGAGGAACCAGATTTTTGTGTTTGTGATTTGTACTGTACTAGCTAATTCTATCCTTCACTGTCCAGAAGCAATGGCATAAAAAAAAGCTTGGTACAACTGTCATCCACGCAACTTACGCAACGGAATGGCTCACAAAGGCTCGGCAGGTCAAGGTGTACTTAGGGAAGTTTGTAAATTGTTGTAAATAACTAATGTAGTTATTTCTGCCTCATGCATACAACCCATTCATAAGTGCAAAACAACAAGTGGTGGCTTATGTGGACAAATTATTGGGGGGAAATGACTTGCTCTGCTCTGAGACCTGCTTTTGCTAAGGAAATTCTAACAAGTGTGATCACACTGAAATGGTTATCTCTTCCTTTAAGGTGCAAAGCCTCACATAGATTTTTTGCAGTATCTTAAAGCACTGTTTGCACTTATTACAACGTGTTATTTCACCAGTCACTCTTCCACCTGGAAGTTCCAGGACTTAATATGTATAAAGGTCTACGTGAACACACATATAAATTGCACAGATGGGCAGATATTATATACTGGCTTTCAGCTGAATTAAATGAATATTATCTTCAAATTATAATAGCTGAGGCTTAAAATACTTGACAGTCTTCCTTTAAACTGGTCTCCGTGGTGTTTCCAACAAGAAGTATTATCCTATTTTTCAAAGGTCAAAGAAATCAGTTTTAAGCTCATGAAAAGGTAAACACACTGATGCATGCGTAACTTTTCTGAGTTTATGAGATATTTTGGCAATGGGAATAAAAGAACCACCATAAATCCTGTCGCACACAAGCACCTAATTCCTGGGGTGGAGTGTGTATATGGTGGTTCTATTCAATGAATTTTCCCTGAAACTAGTTGTACAAAATATTAAATCAAATAGAAGTATAAACTCTGGTAGGAACTTCTACAGAAGAGCTTTTTCCACTAGTTGGTTCTGGAAAAATCACTGCATTTCAGGAGGGGATAGAAGATAGATAGGGAGACATCTTCAGCAGTGCTGGGTGGTGCCATTTTGACATTACATAAACAAAATGTGTAGCTACAGATGAAAAATAACTCAAGAGGATTACAGCCTTTGTTTTACAATCAATCCTTTTGAGCTTTTCTATTATCATTTTAATGACAGTAAAAGTATGTCAGAAATCTCTTTCAGCACATTCACATGTATATATGCATATGTATTTGAGTATGTACATATATATACACACACATATTTATATGTAAAAGCAGTCCATTGTAAATACATGTCATTCTATAAATAACTAGACTGTGCAAGAGTACAAATGTCTTTTAAAGACATTTTCAGCAAAAGTGCTTAAGTTACAGGCTCTCATTTCTGAATCCCGGCTGTAATGAGATCTGGCTGGATGTCAACAGAGATGCCTTTAAAACAGTGACTATAAGATTACTTCTTGAAGCAGCACGAGCTTCCATTACAAACCAGGGGCTGTTAATGAAGAGAAACGGCGTTAGACTGCAGCTGATACAACAGCTCCTTCTCACTGCTACAGCCTTTGAGTGGGGCTCAGGAGTGATTATTTTTACCAGTGGGGTAGCAGGAGGACATGGAGCTTGGCTCTGTTTGAGGCTTGGCTCTGTCCAGTCTCAGGGTTGGCAGGACGTGCTGCTGCAGGGTGGGAGCTCTGGGCCCTGGACATCCCTGGCTGCCTTCGCGGGGTGGCAAGCAGTTAGGTGCATGTACCTCCAGTGGGGTGGCTTTTCACCAGCATCTCATCACATCCCTGATTCTTACTGTTGTTTCCAGCGGCATCAAAAGGAAAGGCTGGTCAGTGCTAATGCCAACTGGTATCAAAAAACACAGTTAAATGTAAAGTCTTAAAAATGAGAGAAATCTGCAAGTAGCCGTGTGTATGTGTGTGTGTAAATGGACGTTTTTATGTCTGATTTAATCTTCCCATTCGTATATCCTCTGAAGATAAATACAGGGAGACTGAAATTCAGTTAGCAGTGGTATTTTGGTAAAACGTACCCAGAAATCAGGAGTGGCTGATGTTATTTTAAATGGTCCTTGTCTCCATTTATATTAAGCAAGCTGAGCCTGGGGTTTGTCCAAAACAGAGAAGAGAGACCACCGAGTAGTCTCATCAGCAGAGCACTAATTGTGGCCATTTATTATAGTCACTTATCTGATAGTAGCTTCTTTATCTATGATAGTTTTACAGGGATAAAATCCACCAGGCATTCGCACCAGTGTATAAACATGTTACCTTGCGTCAGAGTGTCTGTTACTTACTGTCAACACTTGCCAGCAAAAAAATGCCTATCTCAGACTTATATGAAGTAATGATGAGTTTAATATGCTCCAGTGAAAGCCGTAGAATAAACAAGGCATCACAAGTGTTTGCCTTGTCTGGCCTCTTAAACAAATAAAGGTGACTGAGAAGTACAAACAACACCAGGTCGGGGCTTATCGGGGCGATGGTGGCAGCACTACTAAAGCAAACTCTCCTGGTGAGTAAGGGCTCTGTTGCGGCCTAATTATTACGGTAAATATTGGGAGAGCACTTTATAAGGGAAATGGCTTCTTCAAGCCTGCCCAAAATATTGTAGTACAAGGCCGTAACACTGTGGCCATTTCAGAGCTGTTATTGTTTTACTGCTGTACTTGGATCAGCTAGAACAAACTCATTGTGCGTGTGACTACAATCAGTGTCACCAACAAAATCTGATGAACTGATGATCAAAAACTGAAGACTGACACTGTGATCTGTGAGTAGAGTCTTTGTTAAGGAATAATTCCTGTTAGTGGAGGCACTCAAGGCCATCCATCCCCTGGCTGACAGTAAATAAAGTAATACTTGCTTGCTTTCAATGTTGATCTTATGATAAGTGATGGAAATACATCCTCTTTGTCATAATGAAATATTGGGGACAAGTGGATTTAGCTACCTAAGACAACTGTGCTTAATGTCAAACACTGCATGAAATCACCAGAAAGGGAAAATTCGGTTACAGATAGAATGTTTTGTAGAGGATCTTAGCTTAGTAATCAATCACAGCCCATGAGAGCAGATCCACACAGATATACATCTTGCGTAGAAATTGCAAAAACTCTTCTAGTTGGCAAACGTGTTTGGCAAGCATCGATACCATTCCTCGGCCTCATGGGAGGGGTACTGACGTTCAGCTTTGCAGAGTCAGCTCACCATGTTATCCACTCAAAATACCACATGTAGGGTGTATTCACTTGTGACAAATACGAATTTTTTGTGCAGAAGTGCCCTTCCTGTAACTCAGGCCATGAGGATGGGAGCTTCCTGCTTTGGTTTAGCTGGAAAATGCAAGGCAATTGCAGCTTCATCATCTCTTGCAGTGAACAACAGACTGAACTGAAAGCTTTCTTGCTTGCTTTCACCATGCTTATTTCCAGTGCAGCAAACAAACAGCCGGATTGTTGGGTGACAGCTTGGCTTTCATTTGCAGCTAGAAGATCATGTAATCTGGAAATTGTTTGAAGGGATAATTTCATTCTGAATTGTTTTGACACTGTAAACAAAATGACTTGGGACCAGATGAAATGCACTGGCAGTGCAGTCCACCTGTTGGCTAAATCCTTCTAAAAATAGCCGAATGCATGGCAGATGTAGGAGAGCGCTCACGGCTAGGGAGGTGATGGCAAGTCTGTCAACAGGAGGGACAGCATGGCCTGGGGGGTTATCCAGCCCTGCTTGGTACTGACTAAATGCCTGTACTCTTCCACAGCTCATTATGACTGAGACTGATGGTCATTTTGTGCGGTTCCAGATGGCTGGAGACTTGTTTTACCCCAGAATTTGCCACCTAGATGATCCAGTAGTGAGCAGTCCCAGTGGTTCATGGGCACGTAGTTTATTCTGCAGTTCGGGCAAGGCAGGAGTATATACTCTGTTGAGTACCTGAGCTCACAAGCATGGCATTTTCTTACACAGCTGGAGGGCAGTGGTGGCAGGGTGGCTGCCTCACCAGTCCAAGGGTGTAATATATCGTCCTGTGCAGGGACACGTGCCTGGTCCAAGCCTTCATACTGCGTAGCACAGTCACTATCGAGCAGAGACCCCTGCTCGAGGAGGGTAGACAATGAGAAGATGAAGGGTCAGACTTCCATCTGCAGTTGAGGGCGATGCACATCAGTGGAAAAAGTGGCCCAATTTTTCTAGCCAGTAGCTCAGTAGATCCAGCCCTGGATATGAAAGTCAACCTAATCTTTTTGCACAGGCAATCAAATCTCAGTGGTTAAAACTAATTACCAGTACTGTTGATGGTGCGTGAACCGGAGGAGAGCTGGCTACTTTTCCCAGGGCTGCATAGTTTCTACACTGCTAGCAGAGTAGAAAATACAAAAACAAAGTAGTATTTTTGTCAGTAAATGAAACATATCTGACTCAAATCTCCTGCAGAAAACAGCAGATCCATTGAGTAAAAGTGTGTCATTTTTATAGTCACTTCTATGAGTACAATCACATTTAAGAAAGCCACAAACTTGAATGGCAATATGATTTCACATTTCAAAAAGAGATTTAGCGTATTACAGTACATTTTCCCTGGGCTACAGGAGAGCTGTTTCTTGCTTAGCTGTGAGTTCATAAATTATCAGGTCGAGTTCATGCACTATCATGTTACAGGACAGAGCTGTTTTACAAATAATGCTGTGCGGTGGTCCTCTTTCATTGGGAAAGTCTTCAAATATGAGATTGATACTGCAGGGAAACAGTACAGATGAGAGAGCAACTGATTCTGATAGAGTTAAAAATCTGTTACCACTTCAGTGGCTGTTGCTTAATCTCCTGTTTTCAGAGTTGATAACACGATCATGAAGTTCACTCCTGGTTGAACACAGGCACAGGAGTTTCTCAATCCAGAAGTGAATTCCAGATATGAACATTAGTACTACTATTAATAAAACCTCCTCCTTTCCAATGACAGAAGTGCAAATAAATGCAGAATTTGATTTGTGATAAGAGCTGCTGGGTTCCACCCAATATCTGACTTTGTAAAAACAACTTTGCAAAGACAGAAGTACCACATATTAATTATGAGGGTACAGAAATACACCTTTTGCACTCAAACTTTTACAACTTTTTAATAGGAGATTTTGAAGCAAAACCAGGGACTGCCTTTAGCATTTTGTTGCTCTGTGACCATCGATAGCACTGCAAGTACACAGCACAGAGATGGAAAGAGCTCACCTGCAGCCTATTAGTGGTAGAAGTTGTGGATGCCTCATCCCTGGAAGTATTTAAGACCAGGCTGTATGAGGCTCTGAGCAACCTAGTCTGGTTGGAGGTGTCCCTGCTTGTGGCAGGGGAGTTGGAACTAGATGATCTTCAAGGTCCCTTCCACCTCAAGCCATTCTATGATTCTATTGCCGTCAATGGAATTTGTGCATAGCCTGGCCCCAGCAACTGCCCTGCAAAGGGCCTATAATGATGCCTGTTGTAGCAATGGTAGTGAGCTGGGCTGAGGTGTTTTGAAGAGAACATGGCTTTTACCTTCAGAAGAGGCCATTTTCAGGACCAGAAGAAACAAAATTCCTTTTCTGTGTAGCCCTGGAAGAAGGGGGAGGAAACATCACTTTTTTTTTATGTCCATCGTCTCTACTGGTTGGGTAGGAGGTGATATTTAGAAGATCTGATTTCTAATTCCAGCTTTATAACAAACTGCTTTTAGCAAATCTGTATTCTGCATTTCAGGTCCTGATGTAAAAAAAAAATAATAGGTGCCGTGACTTTTGTTAAGCCATTTGTGAATCTCAGAGGGGGGGGGAGAAGATTTGCTTAAGTACAATGTAAACACCTCAATCTGAAGAGCTTTGAGACCTGGGTTAGTGATTACAAACAGTGTCTCTCCCAGTGCTCCTTCACTTTTAAAATCTAACACTGCAGCTGTGACAGTGCTGCAGGGATCTTGCCATTATATCAGACATTGTTTGCAATGAACTGTTTAAAAATGCTTAATGAAGACTAAGTAAAGCTGTCACAAGGTCTTAGTGTGGGAAAGGGGAGGTTGCCCTTAAGAGTAATACCATGATTTAATTACTTTTTTTCCTCCAGAAATGTAGCTTAACTAAAACAAAGATTTTTAGCTTTTTAATAATTGTGCAATTTCATTTCATAACAATATTTCCTCTTGAGTTCTTAATGTAAAACCTCTCTTTGGGCATGTAGCTATCAGGATCTGTTCTCACTCCCCTTTTCTACCCCCATCACCAGCCGGAACTTACAAAACCAGCTTCCTTAGGAGTGTTTAGATGCTTTCACTGCCTGCCAAAATCAGGAAGTATAAAACATATAGAAAAACTTTTTATTATTATTTTAATTTTTTTAACAGCAAAATATCTGAGGAAATTGAGAACAGAGTCTTATGTTATCTCCTCCTTTGCAGTGAAACTTGGACCACAGTCATGATAACTTTTATGCCTGTAAACAGTTTGACTGAATTAGGCCATGATTGTATGTGATGGGATGCAGGTGATTGTGTATAAACCTTTGGGACTACAAGCAGATGAAGCACATCACATGAGGACAACTGGGTCTTGGTTGTGCTATTCTGACATTGCACCAGTGTGACACTGGTGCAGACTTGAATGCAGGTGAAAGGGACCCAAATTCAGGCAAAATAAATAATGTTGGGAAGAGTCAGCCCCATTGCTTGCAGATTGTTGTAATGTTTAGGCACAGAAGGATGGATTACAGATTTTTCAGCCTGAATTCCATCCCAGAATTCTGCTTAATCCCCTTTTTAATACTTGTGTGGGTGTCAGAAATGTCTTTTACTTGCTTCAGCAACAGCAGCTGGTTAGTTAGATGCTATCAGTTACTACTTCATTCAGTTGTCCTTTGCATGCTGATAAACACCACATCAGACAGGGAAAGAAACCTTAAGCCACAAGCTTATCCTGCATATAATAGGATGCACCTTGAAACAATTGTGATGACTCCATTGAAATCAGTTTAGGTTAAGCCTGCACAAATAGTGTCAAAGGGGAATGCACCCAGAACACTCTGGGAGATCGTGATAAACACTCCTGATGTTTTGCAGCTGTGTCCATCATCTGTGCATTTCACAATAAAATTTTACAAAGCGTCCAGACACCCAGCTGGTTATGTTCACGGCGAGATGGCTTTCTCCACGATGGCATTTTATTGGTATTTTGATGGTATCTGTTGCTCTGCACTGTTCCCTCCCCCACCTGCAATCCTCATCACTTTTTTCTAACTAGATAAAGCAAATCATGTTATTTTTTATGCATACCTCAGGCTTCAGGACTGAATTGTACGTGTTTGGAAGTTAGAAAATATTCTCTGAATAGAAAAGAGCTTCAATTTATGGTTAATCGCATCAAAGAACATGCAATTTCCAAGTGTTTTTGAGTTAATGTTTGCCCGTGACTGTAATTTCCCTCTGAAGTGACTAAGCCTTGATTCTTGAACTTTTATACACATGGCAGAATCTACGCCTGCGAGTGATCGTGCCTCTTCTCCTTTCTCTCTGCCTTGAGACCTCTGATACCCAAAAGCTGATCACAACTATCTGCAGGATTGGAGGGCCATCTTCTTTTGTAAAAGTGAATAAAGGAAGCCCAACAACAAGGACTCACACCTGAGTCTCCTCTCACTGACAGTATATCACTGGCACAATTCCCTTGGTGAAAGTGGAATTCCTGCTGATTTACACCAAGAGCATTAACGAGAGAGGGCTCAGGTCTTAAGTGCTGGGGTTTAGCCGTATTTCTTCTGTCTTCATTCCTTCCCCGACAATTCCCAGGAAATCTCACTTCAGGGAGATAAGTGCCTACAAGAATGTTGAAATTAATTTCAGAACAGCCTGAAATGGCTGTGCAGACAACTAGCCAGAGGAAATGCCCCAACAGAGGGATTTATTGCACTATCGCTCCTCTTCACCAAGCTGCAACGTCTTAATCTTTCATGATGACATTATTATGAACCAGCCAAAGCAGAGAGAGCCCAGAGAGACCGACAGCCCAGCATTTCTCGTCTTTCCTTGAGACCTGCTAATCCCTGATGTGACTTCAGTGGGGCTAACTGAAACATCCCACAGGTCACCCCAGCCCAGCAAGACATGGAGTGATTTTCAGGGGGAGCAAGGTATGCCTCCTAACCTACAAATCACACACAGCCCCACCAGTGGTTTTCTTAGGTCTTGAATCAGGAGCATGGCAGGTTCCTGGAGCACAGAGAGCCTGTATCTGGCATCCAGGCCATGAAATAACCACATAAAATGGAAAGATTTCTAGTTTGCAATCCTACCAGAGACTGAGAAGGATAGAGAAAGCAGAGGAGAAATGGGTCTTTTGTCCTCCCATTGGGCACAGTCCTGTCTTCTCCAGTAACCTCAGGTTTTTTCTCGTTTCAAGGGAATGAAATCCTTGCTAACTGATAATATTAAAAGCCCTAAATGGCCTGTTTCTTGACAAACTGTGTATTGCAACTTTCCCTTTTAGAAGCAGAATTAAGCACATAAGGGACCACCCTCCCAGCTTCCAGGATTGCAATAATTTTCTCCCATATCATCCCAATTACTTGGCCTGTAAGATGGATCTGGGTTGGTCTGGAGAGTCCCATCTTCCCCTGAGGTTAGATGTCAGCATTGAGTCTGAGACACATTTCAGACAGTTTGCGTCATTGTGTAAACAGCGATAACAATATTTAAAGATGATAAATCTGAATTTTACCACAAAAACTATAAAACAACCAAGAGAATGAATTATGCAATTTACAGCTAGCAAGAAGGCAGCCAAAGGGAAAGCAAAGGATATGTGCAGCAGAGAGACAAATTTAGTGGTCTGGGACTATAGTGTCATTTGTTTTTGTGTTTAGTGGCACTTAGCAGTCATGGGGCATAAATAATCTTTATGGGAGTGGAACCCGGGAACGCTGCTGGTGACTACTTGTCACGGTGCAGGACAGCTGCTTCCTGCGGCACAGCAAGGTGTACCTTGGGTCTGGAGGGTTCATCTCAGGCTCATAGGTCCCCCGATGCTCAAGGGCTGATGCTGGGTGACACCGTGCTTCTACTCGCCCTTGGGATGTGTGAATATGCTGGCGCTTGTTGAAGCCACTTTCTGTTCCAGCCTAATGAAATACTGCTGTTCTCACTAACTTGATTACCCAAATGAATTGTAAGTACACAGTCTTACAGATTCAACAATGGCAAGAAGAAAAAGAAAAGGAACAATAAAAGAAAATCACACAGAGGGGAGCTACAAAACCTCAGACACTTCTATCTTATTTTTGGTTCATTTATTTATTTTTAATATAGGAAGACCAAAAAGAGGAAGAAGAATGAGGAACGGCATCTGCAAACTATATTCCTTCCCCTTTTCTTCCTCAAATATCACCCCGTTATTTTCTTTTTAGTTCTATTTTGTTATAACTGTATCAAAATCCATTCAGAAATGTACTATTTTTCATACACTCCTTTGCTTTTTCAGTGAAAGCCTTGAGACATATAAGCTAATATTTTCCACAAGTTCCCCAAAATGCCCATCTCGAGAAAAGCAAAAAAAGAGTTTTGTTTTTGAAAATTGAATATGATTTGGTTTTCTACCTTGAAAAAAATTGAGAAAGCTCAAATATAGTGTTGGTTTGATGGAATCAAAAATTAATATCAGAACCACTGACTATTCTGTTTTTGTGACCCCATGTTGTTGTAATATGGGTGATATTACGTACTATTAAAAAATGCAAGAATTAAAATTCATAACCTTGCCCTGCTATAATTATGGGTAAAGTAAGGGAGAGAGGTCAATTTTGTGCTCCTTTTTCCTTCCCCCATTCTGGGTTGGACTGGGGTGTTCCACGGGGACAGCCTGGTTGCTCCCCTGCCGACAAGGTGGGCTCGCTTGTCCTCCAAGGTGGATGAGTTTGGTTTTTTTTGAGGATGAGTTTTCAGGGCAGGTGCTACTTTCTTCCCCAGATGCCCTGCTTGGGACAGAGGCACTTCCATACAAAACTGGCCCAATCTCTGCAACGGTTGCCTGCCTCCTGTCTGTAAAATGCGAATAGTGCCATGAAAACTGGTTGCCTCTGTCCTTAAGTCCATTGTGAATAACTCTAAGTAAAAAGTGCCTGAGCTTCCTCCAGTCCACAGTGAGAAAAAGAATTAAAAAAAAAAATCAACATACAAGAGTGAGGAAATGCCAAAAATTGCTAAAGCTCTCCATTCTTCTGGCTTCTAAGAGGATGCTGCAAATTATAGGGTAAACAACTTTTGAAATGACATTAAAAAAGTGATGTGTCACTTGCTAGTGTCCCTTTAACTGCGAAAAATAACAGCAACATAGGAAATAATGTAAATTTGCCATCAGGCAGATCTTCCCCGACAGCATAATGCGGAATTTGATGAATAGAATGAATGAAACAACAGAGGATCCAAGGATTACACAATGGCTATAATTGTGCTAACCAGCTGTAGTCGTCTGCTGCTTCCAAAAAAAGTTCAGAGCATTTTGACAGTGTCGCCTGTGTGGATTGGAAGGCTGCAGCAAAAATGTATTTCCATTTATTATTCAAAAACAAGAGCATCTATTTCTCAGCGTCAGATTTTGCTTGGAAAGTGTCAAGACAGCAGAGAGCAGAGAACAGGATTACTTACTAAACTGAGGGAAAGAAAAAGAAAACAAACAAACCAACCCAGAAAAAGACATTATCGCTTCCATGGAAAGAAGATTTTAGATGAGAATATGCTGCTCGATACAGTTGCACAACGTGCCCAGTCTAATCCTGTGCTTTTTCCTGAGAGCGATGGGAACACTGTGCCCATCCAGGTCCCTGGAATACACAAACTGGAGGCTTTCTGTAGCAGGGAAAGATGTTTGTCATTTTTCAGCAGAAAGGCTGACACGGAACTGCTATTTTGAAAGCATTATGGTGTGGCCGTCGCGGCTGTTTGAGGCAAGGCTTGGGAATTAGGCATCGCAAAGCCCAGCTTTTAGGCATCTGTAGACAACATGTGGCTAAAGCTGGGGCTGAGCAGCAGCTGGGCCACCTAACTCAGGCCCAGCTGAACAGGAAAGGCCGAGGAGAGGGACGGTGGTCCCAGCCCTGACCCTCCGGACCAACACTGCTCTGCTGAGGGAACCCCGAACCAACATGGAGACCAGGCGCTTGCTGTGGTGGGGTCTGCCATACAAGCTGGCCCTGAGGACACAAACCCGTGGTCACTGCTTCTGGAGTCTTTTTCTCTTTCCTTGTAGCATTATCCAGAGTTTATGCTTTGATTTTGGGTTTTTTTTTTTGTGCTGGTTGTATAGAGGAAGGAGAGCTGATGCAGTGTATTAGGAGGATGCTGTAGCTCCATAGGCACGATATGACTCAGGAATGCAGATGAATCCTCTTTAGGAAAACTCAGTGTGATTTTAAATGGACTGTTTTTTTCATAAATGCCTTTTTTGATACATCCACAAGCCATGGAGCTCTAGGAATGCTTTGGTGTGCATGGTGTGCATGGTCATTTAATTTGGAGGTGAGATAGGCAGTTTTATCCAGCTTTTAGTACTTGGTTTTGTTTTTGGTCACAGATCATTTACTGAATCTGTTTTAAGTGGAATGGAGGGTGTTTTTTTTTTAAGCCAAGACGGTTGGTTCTGGCTTGTTACAAAACAGTGGCTTTCAACAGGATCCAAATCTATCTTCAGCTTTTCTGGGTAACTCTAAATGAGTACTTTAACTTGGGGATTTCTGTGCCCAGAAAGAAGGGAAGTTAACAACTCAGCATGGGGCAGAAGTAGAACTGGCATGTGAATGTTTCTGATGTCCCGTGTTTCCCTTTCTGCTTTTGCACGATAAAAAGTGAAGATGATGTAGGTGGTCCTACATCTTATGAGTTGTAATCTTCCTGTCCTTCCTCAGATTTCAGCTCAGGTGCTGCACTGATGGCACCTCAGTTCAGTAGGTTTTTTGCTTAACAGAGAAACACCTTTTATTTAGGGTAGAAAAACCTGAAAGAATTTAGGGATTGCCCACTTCCTTTACACAAATATTTTCATGGAAACTGTTCAGCTTAATCACGTGAATTAAGGTGAGTTAAGGGGGTAGATACTACTCACAACTAAATCCAAAGGTTTCGAAAATGCCGTTGCAAACAAAAATTGGAGGGGAGAAAAAAAATAAAAGAAAGAAAAAAGCACGAAGCAAATACACAGATCACACCCTGAAACACAGCCTCAGCAAAACACTGCTGATGATAGCCCTGCTTCAAATGGGAAGTCGAACTAGATGACCTCTAGAGGTCCCTTCTAACCAAAATTTCTATGATTCTGTGAGTCATATACATTTCCTCATCATTTCTTCTTGTCATTTTACTTGTTAGTCCTCCCACTGAAAGTCTAGAATTCAAAACTTCAGTCTTTTTTACACCAGAATATTTGAGCAATGTCTTCGCTCACAGGATTAGGCTATAGGCAAGCATTCAGCTTCTGCTGCTAAACGGTGTCAGAAAAGAACAGATGAGATCAAGAAACTTCCCTTTTTCCATCATCTAGCAAAATGCTAGGTCTCAGGACTCTTTCAAATTCGCTTGCTTTTCTTCATGGTATTGGGTATTGCCATACAGAAGTAAGGTGTGACGGATATTCCAGTTAAGCTTAACCTCTCAGAGCAAAGGTTAGGAACGGAGGTGGGAAAGGTAAGGGTGCTGGACGGGCAGCAGAATTGCACTGCATTGTTTCAGTTCTTGGGCTGGATGGTGGAGGCCATTTGATAAGAGGACCACTGAATAGCAAACAGCAAAGAAAAATAACTCGGTCTCCTTTGAAATATTTGTACCTACAGCCCAGGATACTTAAAGGGTTTGGCCATCCAGCTATTTGTAAACAATGAGTAGTATTGGAGCAACAACAAATCACTCTCCTAATATTAATTTTCAAATTCATGTTTGGACTGGGACAGCTCTGACCTGTTAGGAAAGATCCAGGCAGAGCAGATCAGCTGGAGTTACCTCCATCTAGAGTTCCCACCAGCATTCTCAATGCTCCTCCTCATTCATTCACTGAGACGGAAGCTCAAATATTGTCAGCTGCCAGAAGGCAAGTGGGCCACATGAAAAGTTTGCCCTACCAATTCCTCCATCTCACTAGTCATCCCAGCAGTAAATTATTCAATTTACTGTCTAACCAGGGATTAAAAAAGATCTGAGAACTTCAGCCTTGACTTCAATCAACTGTGATGAGAAGCTGGGTACCCTCTTCTCTGCCAGCTCCCGCTATCTTTACAGTGATTTGGGAGCACTCACCAGCTACCAGCACCGCGGCTTTCCACTGCATCACACTCTTCCCCTTGCGTATGTTCTTCTTCAAATCAAATATGCTTATAAGACAGAAGCTGGTGCAAAGCAAGGCTGCATGGCGGTGGCTGTGGTCTCACCGGGAGCATGCAGCAGGCTGGGGAGCAGGGCTGCATCACTTCCTCAGGGATCTGAGTTGCTCTGGATCGGGCTGCATTTGTTTTAGTTGCTTTGGTTGCTTGTAGAGGCTCGGATCAACCCCCTGGCCTCAGCATCCAACTCTTTGGAATTTGAATGGTTTATCTCACGCCGCTGCGGGGTCTGAAGCAGCGTGCTGCACCAAGCCCCTGCTTATCGTGGCTCTGACATGGCTTCTCTAAGCAAATGTTTAGCCCTACTTGACTCGGGATGAGTGCTGTATTGATTATTAACTTTAAACAAACATCTGGTTTTCGTTACAAGTGGTAGCAGACCAGAGAGGGGTGTTGTACTGGGCGGTGCGGTCACTTAACAACCATCAGGGCTGGCTATAAAGAAAATTTAACATATCCTGTAATTACAGTCTGCACAGCACAGGGGGATTTGAGATCTGCAGATCTGATTTCAGAACAGAAGAAAATGTTTATTGTATCTGCTACACACATTTATTTACTCAGTAGTAGCAAGGCTTTTGAAATATTGCCTGTGCAAGAGCTTACTCCTTGCTTACGAGAAGAACCTTCTTGTTGAAGCCAGGAAACTCGAGTGAGGCTCAGAGTCGGGATGCTTAATGCTTTTACAGGCTTCGGGATTTCAGGGTTTGTCGAGTATGAGGATCTGTTCTGAAATATAAATCTTTCCTCCCACTCTGCCAGCTCCAGCAAGTCCCAGCTCCTCCAGCCGTGAGGAAAAGCTGCAGCCGGGGCGGCTCCGCAGTGGCCCTGTGGAGCAGGAGGATGGGATGGTGGGGACATTGCCCCACGAGCCGGTGGCCCGACTGGTCCCTGGCCTCTGAAGAGGGCGGGAGCTTTGAAGGCTGTCCAAGGGTGGCCCTTGTCCCTGTCCCTGCACCGATGAACCCAAAAGGGTGAATTTGCATCCAACGGTCGCATCCATAACCCTGCGCGAGGCATCAGTACCCGGCTCCCAGGGAGTTATCTGCCAAAGGGACGTTTTGGGGGTGATGTAATGCTGTAACTTGAGCTCCAGCTGAAAGGCCCTGGTAGGTGGAGTTTCTATGGAGCCAGACAGAGCTGGGATCCTCTCCCTTTTTCTCTGTTTCTGGCTCATTCAGGCTGTCTCAATTAAAGCTCGGTCGAATTAATCTTGCACTCTTAATGTCAGTTGCTATTTTTCTAATTCACCTCCACACTCTTAAAGACTGTTTCTCCAAACAAAACGGGTCTGTTCTTCAATTTCAGGCTGTCAATTTCATGGGCTGCTGATACATTTATTAGGTGTGTAATTTGCTATTTTTAGGAGGCTGCGGGGGAGCAGCACCATTTTTTTTCCCCTTCTCTTTTGCGTTTATAAACCTCTTATAGTTCCCTGTCCACTGCAAATATTTTTACTATTTAAAATGTAGTATCAAAGTCCGAGCATCTCGGTCCAAATTCCTCCCTGGTGTAACTCTGCTGACCTCTGTTTCCCAAGGAGTGAATTTATTCTCTAATCTTCTTCCCCCTCCCCCACCCTATTTTTAGTAGACACGAACACTTTTTGGCCACTGCTGGATGCAGGAGAGCATCCAAATGTATGGACTGATGACGTGATCAGGAATGGGCCTCAGCTACAAACTTTGCTGTAGCAAATAATTAGACCTTTTTACAGTTAAGCCTGTCATTTAGTCTGACTGCTTTTCTGAAATTACGAATGCCCACACAGCACACAGGGCATACAAAGTTTGCTGCCAGACTTTGCTCCTTTCAAAGTAGTCGTGAAGAATTTGGCAACAACTTGAGGCCAGTTCCTGTGCAGTGCAGGGGCACATATCTACACCCTGGCAAGAGGGCAGCCTTTTTTGCCTGTCTGGGACTCTGAAACTAAGAGATTAGAAGGGTGGTCATCACTTCTTGAGAGAACAACTCCTCTCCTGTGCCAGCCATGCTCAGCCGGGGAGGTTCACCACCCACTAGAGCCAGGTGAGGTGTTAGAGTCACAAGGGGATTGTGCTATGGCCTTACAGATGGAGCAGCAGTGATCTAGTTGTACAAGTCAAGAAGCTGCCAGATCGGCAGCTAGATTGACCAGCAACGGTTAACCAGTGGATGAGTGCTTGCATTATACAGGCTGTAACTGGGAAGGCGTGGTGGTATTAAAGAGAGAGAGGAGACGGTTAAACTTCCCTTGGCACATGATTTCTGGAATGGTGGAGAGACTTTGGGTGGAGTCCATACGTGGTTCTTCAGTGAAAACAACCAAGGGTAGAAAATGCCTTTCGGCATTTCCTCGTGTCTGTACGTCTTTTCCAGCTGCTTGGGGACATTTACTGCCTCCTGTGTCTCTCCAGAATATGCGGGGCTCTGGAGTGGCTGTGCCAGCTGTGCACTAGGTCTAGCGGGATGCCCTGACCCTAAACTGTGACACACAGGCATTGCCGCACACCTTCTGCCATCAACATTGCCAAAGATGCCTTGCAAAGAAGGGATGCGAATGTGACATGTCTCAAACTGCTCCCCTGGTATTTACCGCTGCTGTCTGTGGCCATAGTTCATGCTGAAGCCCAACGCTTTCTGCTGTAGCCACATGTAGCCCTTTACTGAGCCGTTGTCTCTTGTCCTGTCATTCCTCCCTCCCATGCCCACACCTGTGCGTGCACCCAAACTGTAACAAAGCAGTGCCAAGGGGCTCTCTGAACAAGAAGTGAACGTGGCCACGCAGACAGCTTTGAGCTGAAGGTGGGTTCAGAGACTGGGATTGGGGTCTCACAGCACTAACTCATGCTACTTAGATGGCCAAAGGGTAGAAAGGATGGTGTCCACTGCCTTCCTGGGCAGCAGTAAATGATGCAGAAATAAACAATGTGGGAAAACAGAGCTCTAGGGCCAGACCACCAAGCATAATTAGACACCTAATTTCCTTCTGGGTCTCCCACTGAAACCGTGGGAGGTTAAATGTCAAAGCACCTAAATGCCTCTGGAGATCTGGCCCATCACTTTCTCATTATAAAATGCAAGAGATAAGCTCGCCTGTGCTGTCCACACGCCAGATGCAGTTGGACCTATTTGCTCTCTCCTGTGTATCTGTGCATTTCTCTGGGGTCTAATTCTTGACATATCCCCAGTGCGTGCTGGTCTGGTCTGGCCATGTTTGAGATGGTTTGCGGTTTGCTGCTGCTACCGAGACTTGCTTCAGAAAGTATCTCAGGACTGCCGTGCCGTCTGGACTGCTGTGCCGCAGGGTCATGTTGGAAATCTCCGCTGAGTGTATGACAACTTTAGAGTGGGGAAACGAGTCAAAGTCCAGCTGCTCACCAAAAAGGTGGGGGGCAGGATTTGGATGGAAATGGTGGCAGTTGCTCCAGAAATGTGTCTGAACAGTTTTGTCAGAATGAGTTGGGAAACTGGACATGGGGGATGGCAGGGCTAAAACCCTTCCTCTGCAAGGCTCTCTTTCCAAATAAACACACAGAGTTAATTAACAGCCGCTATCTCTGCAGATTTGCTAGGTATGCTCCACTGTGCTTCTGCTGCCCTCTCTGTGGTCTTCAAGCCCGTCTGGCCCAACAAATTAAGCAGCGTAACTCCTCCATGCAGGCTCATCCAGAGCTTGTTACAGCTAATCGAGTGGTAAGTGATGGACACCCCAGATAGTCTGCTGATCTGCACAGCCCCATTTATCTTAATCAGGAGGAGCAGCTGATCCTGGTCTGTCCTTCCTGGGGCTGCAGGCAAGCGCCCACCGCCACTGCTCCCTGCTCGGTGGGAGGCCTGGCTGGGAGGCCAGGAGCAGCCCTGGCCGGTGGTAGGGGATGCAGAGGGTCAATCCCCCAGGCTGTGGAGGCAATGAGCATGCCAGACCTCCGACTGAACAGCTGAGATGCTGTGCCTATTGGTCTCGCTGTGTCTCGCTCTGTTGGTGCTGCGTTCATGGACACTTGTCCCTGTGGTCAAGCTCTTTGAGGGCTTGCAGATGAAGTTGCTGAAGGGTAGTTAGGTATTTGGGCTGGCTCCCCGCATTGCTAGCTGCTTCATTCAGCCTGGAGGAGATTTGCTGGGGGCAAAAGGTTGTACCATGAGCCAGTTTGTAGTGACAAGGGCCATCAACGTTATAGGAAAAAAAAAAGCAAATTGGAAACAAACTATTTGATTAAAGACTCTTTCACAATGCATGTGGGTACTTGTTTTATATAAACAAACATACTCAAAGGCACTTTGTAGAGTTACTAAGTCAAACACTCAGAAGGTGGCAAAACTCATTATCTGTGTTACTCTTCCTTATTTTTAATTGAGAAGAAAAATAAATGATTGGTGGAAAATTCAGACAAAAATATTGAAACCTCTTGACCAGCATTTTTTAACTGGCTGTGCTGACTACCCAGGGTTTGTGTTGTCAAAGGGGCTCCTTATCTCACTCACAGACTTAAAGGCCAATACAAATCTAAAACATCTTTTATCCTGTTTTAGGAGGAGATTTCCATTCAGTCCTGCCAACTGTTGAACTTAGGGATGCCATGGTACATTCTGACTGCTGTCCATCTTTATAAGCAGCATCCAATCAAATCAATTATTTGGTGGATGACATTTATTTTTGGTAAGATTTTTTTCATGTGAAAATTTGTACTGGTAAATCATACAGGGTAACAATTTTCAGCCACATTTTTTCTTTTTTTTCCACTGGTGAACGTGTATTTAGGATAAATACAAAATTACTCTAAAAGGAAATGAATTGTACCTAAACCAAGTCTGAAAACATTGGAATATTTAATGTTGATGTTTTAAGGACAGGCTTTCAATAGCATTTTTCAAAACCAATGCTTGTTTCAGATTTATTTCACTTTTATTGAAACTGCTTCAGAATGACATTAAAAGCTTATGAAGGAACCAATACACAGCCTTCAACTCAAACACTTTTCCTCTAACATTTCAGTTTTGAAAAAAACCTCCAACTCAAAACCAACACACATTTCAGGTCCACTTCAAGCAGTCCTTCCCCTTGTGCTCCTCTTCTGTCATTTGGTTTTGTCAGTGAGCTGAAAGATTGGTTTTTGCTTCTCTCTCTGGGCAAACATCACTGTCCTGGCTTTGGTTTGGGTTAATTATTGCAAACAGCTGCTGGCCCAAGCAGTTGGGAGGGGTCACAACTGGGATAAACAACCGAACCAGCCAATGGGTTATTCAATACTATTCGGAGTCATGCCCTTATACGAGGGGAAGCCTGGCCCAAGGTAGTGGTGCCTGTTTTCGACTTCCATCGGTGTGGCTGGAGCAGGGGAAGTTGGCATTTTGTGTACAGGTAGAGCCTTCCTGGCTTCTATTACTCACCTTATCCATCATTTCATTAGTGCTACCATTAGTCCTGTTGTGGCTTTTTTTTTTTCTCTCTCTTTGTGTTGTTTTATTAAACTGTCCTTATCTCAATCTCTGGGATTTCACTTTTTTTTTTTTTCTTCCTCCTGATTCTCCTTCCCATTCCTCAGGAGGGGCTGTGTATGTTTGTGTCAGATGGGACAGTGGTTGAGCAGCAGTGTGGTGTTTAGCTGCCAGCAGAGGTTAAACCACAACAACCGCCTTTCAGTTATCCTCCAGCTACAACCATCAGCCACAAATATCTCAGTGTGATGAATTTTTATTTTGTCCTTCCAGGACCAAGACAGATGGAGGGTGACCCCTCTGTAGCTCAGCACCTGCAGTGAGTCGCCTTTCTGCTTCATATGCTTCGGCCGTGCTGGTGTGGCTGCTCTGTGATTTTTGAAGGTGCGATGGTGGGAAGACATGAGTGCGAAGTTTTTGAGCATGACTCTACTTTCTAAGAACAGCGTGGACATAATTACATGGAAGAGTGAATAAGTGCTTTTGCAACTTTCCTGTCTGCCTTTAGCGTGTGCAGCTGAGGGGGAAGTGGCTGGTGGCAAGCCATATATAGGATCTTTAGAGAAGTAGGGAGATAGCAGTGTAATACCACATATGTTAATCATGCAGAAGTGCTGTGTCCCAGCTGATGGGGCTAATCATGAAAGTAAATGAGTCCTTGCAGGACAAGGTTTTAATTCCTCAGCTCCTGTGTTCTAACTCTGGACCCCATGATGAGGGCACAGGAGTATTGCCTTAAAGAGATGCACCTGCTGGAGAGTGCCTTCAATTGAAAAGTTCTTTTTCCAGACCAACCCTGCACCAAATATTTTGGGGCTTTTTAGCATGGTTGGATGCCTATTTTCTCATGAGCTTGGCACATGGGGCCTGTCCTTCTCAGCCTTTG
The DNA here is from genome assembly GCA_013396935.1 of Baryphthengus martii. Classification (NCBI taxonomy): domain Eukaryota; kingdom Metazoa; phylum Chordata; class Aves; order Coraciiformes; family Momotidae; genus Baryphthengus; species Baryphthengus martii. The sequence continues at coordinate 101,154 of VWZK01010322.1, read as the reverse complement.
GAAGGGGGTACCTTGGGTGAATAATCATTCTCCAAGGGCTTGGCATGCTGCTGGAAGATGACTGATGAGGTCTCATCCCTACTGATGGTTACAGATGCTTTGGAGACTGTGCAAGGTGCTCACAGTAACCCTACTGAGATCCCTGCAGGCAAAGCGTGGGGACCAGCAGTGAAATTCTGTGTATCGGGACCCTTGCCTGCACCCACTCTGCCTCCAACCCTGCCTGTGGTGCCTTAGTCCGGAGCTGCAGTGCCAGCTGCACACATGGACCATCACTGCAGCTGCATTGATCACCTGCACCCCAGATCCTCAGCCTCAGCCTGACGATGAGGCTCTGTGGTGGGATCGGTGTTTGGGGGCGGTGGTGTGTGCCCCCTGGCATTGCCTGCCTCTGGAGGGCAACTCCTCGCACACCACTACACAGCTGAGTACACAGCAAAGCCAGAGGTATGTGCTGAATCACCTATGGTTAGTAGTTTATAAACCACACAGATCATGGTAGTCTGATTTCTCTTTATTGTGTACGGCTCCTTGGGAACCAAATATCCTGTGTTTTATACAGTTCACGCCAGACAAAGGTCCCTTCCCTTTTTCTAATCTTCCCTTGGTTTTCCTTCCCAAGGCTGGCATATCAATAATTCATCTGTCTTGTATCCAGGAGGTTTCTAAACAACAGGAAACTTCAGGGATAGAACAGAAACATAACACATTTCTGCAGCTGTTTACCTTCTGCATGCTAAGAGAGAGGGAGTTGTACTGACCGGCTTGAGGGATTTTGCTGAGCATCCTGGTTGAGCCCAGCTGTGATAAAACCTTATGACAACACATGGTTTTTTTTTTTTTACTTATTGGGTAATAGGGCTAGAGCTGAGCTTTGAGTGCTGTGTCTCATATGGGAGCTTGACAGCAGCAGCTAATGCTGAATCAGGACAAAATTAGCAAGAAATTTATTGCAGAACTCGGTCATGGGCATTATAGCCTTTGCTCCAGAGCTGTCTTTCAAGAAGCAGGAAAAGTCTCCTTTCTGCCTTGTTCTTTGTTAGTGGCTTCTTATTTGTTAATTGGTGATACGTCTTCTATCCCTTCATGCAAGTGCTTTCTAACATCTGGGAATTTATGTCCTTTCTTTATGCTTCAGGACATAAATTTTCTGCCGCTGCTGTTGTCTCTATCTGCCCACAGGATGGATGTGGCAAACCTTCGAAGTACAACCAGAAGTGAGGAGGGCAGCATAATGCTTCAATCAGCATGAAGGTGGGAGTTAAGATGCAGCAAGAGAATTCAGAGTCACCATCTCCCCTGCCCTGATGACCCATGTACCGAACAAAAGCCTGAGAATGGATCATGGCCCTAACTCTGCCATTAAGTGATTTTTTTGCAAGTCTTCTTATATTTCTGTGCTTTCCTCACCCGTTTTTCCCTGCTCTGCTTCATCTCTGGTTTTGAAGCAGTGGGCTGATTTCCCCTGAGACTTGCATGATGCCCAGCTAGGTTTGATGGTCTCTGAAGGTATGCTTGTAGTGAGCCCAAGTTTTCCTGGCCTAGCTGCATCTCCTTGCTGGCAAGTCTGTCGCTGTCTTAAAAGCGATACGGCAATTCATCCATACCCAGACCTGACTTTCAGCAATTGCAAATTCTCTTTTTATTTTAAAAAGGTCAAAAAGTTTCCTTCTCTCATAACTTCAGTGGATCTAGATGTTCATGGCTGGATTACTTCTCATTCTAAGAAATAGGATCACATTGCTCCCATCTCCTGTTGTCTCCTTATCCATTGCTAAACTCATTTCAAAACTACTTTCCTGCTTTGTAAAACCCCTCAGGACTTTGCTTCACCTTCCCTCATTTCCTACCACTACTGCTCTCCTCCTGGACCATATTTTTGTCCCTTTTTTGGGATAGTCCATACTGTTTCACTTGTCACTTCTTTCTCTCTACTTGGAGCCAAATATCTTGCCCCTCTAAATCAAATCCTTCCTCAAAGCCTTCATTTTCTCCTTAGCTTATATTTGGTGGTCTATATAAAACATTTTTAATCTGTGTATTTAAGATCTTTTATTAACTCCTCCACACCCTCCCTCTCCCCCCCCCCATTTTATTAGTTTCCTGCATTTGCACAATATCAGAAATACCAATTTATCTTGGTAAGGCACAGGCCAGTGATAGCAGATAAGGCTCTATGAAGCTCATGACTCAGTAAACTGATGGGACAGAGATTTATCATGGAGAAAATCGGAAAATCCACAGTAAGGATAACGGAAAGTACACGTAACTTTAAACTTGGTGGACATAAGGGATAGAAATAATCAACAGAGTTAGAGAACAGATGTAAGTTAAAATTATTGCTGATTTATTCAAGTACTAACCCCCAGATCCAAGTAGAAAGAGATGCACTCTGCTTGAATGAGATGTCTCTGATCAACTCTGAAAAGATCTGCAAGATGGGCTGGGATCCCTGCAGCCCTGTCTGTGCCTACAACGTACCTGAAGTGCAATGTTAGAAAGCTTAGTAAAAACAAGTTCTGATTCTTTTTTTTTTTTTTTTCCTTTCATTGAAAAAATGGCCATTTCAGCCAAACATTGAAATCTTGCTTGTCAAAAACATCAAATAATCTGCCACTTCTGGAGGAAGGGTATGGGGGTTTCTTTTTTTTTCATTTTTCATGTTCTTTAGTGAACAGCTTATGTATATCCTTGCACACCCGCCCACCCACGCATATGTAAATATAGATGTATGAAAATAATATGAAATGTAGTTCAATCTCATAGCACATAATAATTAAGGGCCCTATTTAAATAAGCATTTCAGCATATGCTTACAATCTACCTGGCTTCAATGGGACTTGAGCACACACTTCATTTCCGGCACATGCTTCTATACCCTTTCTGAACAGGGATTTTACCTGAATGAAAGCTAAAACATTGAACAACTTCCCCCCTACCCACCCCCCCTTACAGAATAAATGCCCTTTTATATCCGACATAGGAGACTTTCAAGCTTTCTTATGCAGAATGTAGCTCTACAAAATTCCTAACTACGTAGCAGGAGAAGCGATACTACACATTGCTCTGCTGGCAAGTTATTGTGGTGAATATTTTTATTAGGTTTTAGTCCATTCATACTGTGAAGTGGCAGTTACTCTGCTGAAGATAAAGTAAGAGTGATTTGGATTAGAGCCATGTTTTTGACTACAATAACTTTATTGGCTAGAGTCTAGTTTGTGTAATCACTAAAATTAACACATGACAGTATGAGTGCTGAGTTCAAAGCAGGAAACAGTCTCAGATACAGCTACAAAAATTGCTCCAGTCCAATTACTGTAAAACAGATGAAGATAAAGTTAGTGTCCCAGTGAGTCATCCAGCCAAGATTCACATTTCAAAAAAAGAGCCTTTCCAGGGGTAGAAATGAGGACAAAACTGTTTCAGAACAGCCATGAAAAATATGTGCAGAACATGGTCTGATTATACAAATTTGCAGACTGTTCCCAGCAAAATGAAGCAAAACAAATGATCCTTAGTAATAAAGGAGCAAATATCTCCCTGGTGAAGAAAATGGAGTGGATTTGGCCTAGTGTGTTTTTCATTAGCTCTTTCCATTAAAGGAACACATTGTGTAACGAACTTTGGCTTAATATTTAAGTTTTGATTAAATTAAATAAGCTTTTACAATATTTAAGACCAGTAGGAAACATTTTTATGTTACAAATCCCTGGGGAAATATTTAAGAACAAGACCAACAAGCAAACATATTATTACCATATTTTCAACTTAGATTTTCTAGCATTGCCTTGAGCATGAGAATCTGAAAGTAAAATGCAGCAGGAATTAACTACAAACCAAACTGACAGTAGTTAGCTATGGCTCAGTCTTTATGCTGACAGGACTGTGGAAGGAAAAAAAGACGAAAGAGGAGAGAGAAGGAGAAGAAGAAAAAACTCTGTAGAGGGTGCAAGGAGTAAAAAATACACCTGCTAACATTTGAATAACCTCAATTATTATTTAAAACATGGTAATTTTCTATAAAAATATGTATTCTGCTGGATTCAGGCATCAAGTCACCATGTTGAACAGGATTCTTCCTATTATCTGATTTTCGTGTATGCTGAGATCAATTTCTACCACTTTAGCATTTCACCACTCTATTATTTGTGCTATGTAAATTGTTCCCATCATTTATTTTGCTTATTACAAAATGTTTCCTAGTTGCTTGTCTTCCTTCTCAAGGTTTCCTACTGCTGAATATGCAGGCTGGGCTGCCAAGGCCTTTCTTTTGCCCTTGTTCTCGCAAGAGCACGACCCTCCCCGGTGAGAGCACTTAGGTGATGGGAGAGCCCATAGTTCCCTGCAGCCAAGTTGCCTCTTGTGATACTTCTGTAGCTGATGGTCAGCAAATGCTTACTAAATGGAATATTTACTTTGCATCAGATTCTTATGTGCTGCACAGAGCTAAGGTCACCAGCTGACGTCCCAAC
>VWZK01010322.1:6682-94182 GCA_013396935.1 Baryphthengus martii | reverse complement strand
CTGAGTAATTCACAGATTTTCTTTCTCTCATGTCATAAATATTTTAAACCAACTCAGTTTTGACATTGCAGCCAAGCAATAAAAACCACGATCCATCCCCTCTCCCCCTCTCCTTTGGTCCTCACATGGTAAAAAGCCTGAAGTAAAATGAGCGCACGCTTTATCCTACATTTTATATTACCTTTCTTTATAATTTATCATGGCTTTTAAAGGTATTAAAATCATAAGATGAGTACTGCTTGTATCTCTGACACTGTGTAATCTATAATCTATTAGGCTCTCGACCATCTATCTTGGCAGTTATACCTCACTTTCTTGCATGGCATCTAAGCACAGAATAATGACTCTAATTGCAAAAATAATGATAACACCTGCAGTAGCATCTGCACCCAGCAGGCCCATTCAAAACATGCAGGGAAACACAGTTCCTCTCCAAGCCTAAAGCCAAAGAATAGGCCAAGAGCCGAACAACAGAATGCAAAAATCAGATCACCCCCTTGGTTGTGTCCTGCTACTGGCTGCAGACAAGACCAGAGGATCTAGGAAAAAGGTGCAAAGAAATTCCAGTTGGGTAAGTATGGAAATGCCATTGCGTAGGGACACTGTTCCCAATGCCCTTCAGTCAGTGAATAGTTTATGTCCAGAAACACAGGAAGCTACTGGTACTTCCTGCAAGTTTAGGACTGGGTTTGTTCCTGGCTCAGACATATTCTTTAGTCTTCAAGGATTTTTTCTCTATACTTTGAGGGCTCTTGGTTTGCTGTTTGAAGCCTATTTCATAGCTCCCATAGCCCTCTGAGAAGGGATGCTTGGATCAGCAACTCTACACTATAAAGCTGGTGGTATCTGACTTTGAAAGGAGAGTTTGCTTCAGCTGCACCTGGCCCTTGGGCCAAGTAGGATGACTGAGGTAATGATCAGTTTGAAGTCTGTGTTATACTTAGTAAATGATATGACATAAAGCACAGAATATACCTATTTTTCTGTCTAAAGCTTTGTGAGTGAATCACAGAAATAGCTTTATGACATGGAGCTGGAGCCTGTAAAAGGGAGGCCAAGTCAAGCAAGACCACTAGGATTTCTGTGTGATTGAGGAGATCGTAACCCATCGAATGTTCATGCCTTGTTCCACCAGCTATTGCCACCTATACGATTATAGACTTACGTGACCAAGGCGTGTATGTAAGGACTGAAGACTTCACATGTGTAGGGCTTGGAGTAGAACTAGGGATTAGCTGATTCTTCAACTGAAGCCTGAGAATCTGCCAGCCATGGACTGGCAATGGACTTTGCAGTGAAAGAATGTTTTCCTTGGTTAATTTTGGATTTGTTATGTCTCCTGTCCATTGCAGACCTTTAGGTTCTTGGATTTAAAATGAGAATTCAACTCTTAGCCATGTCCTCTTTCTACTAAAAAGGTTGAATCTTTTAATTTCTTTTCCCTTGTTCCCAATTGTTTCTGTTACAGTCTTTGAATCTTTGTCTCTTTTCTGAAGTGAACAGAAGTACCCTTAGATTAATTTAAAACCTACTTTTCAAAATATATTGCCTTGATTCAGAGACCTCACATTATGGTCTGCTGTGTGTCTAGGGAGGTTGCTGAAAGCACTCCCTGTTTTAACTGATCTGCCTTAATTCTGCTGGTTTCATCTTGTAGTCACTATACCTTGTACTCTTGTCTGACAGGGGAAACGTCTCCTTGTGTACATGGCTGAAGGGCAATCAAGTCAACTCTTAGAGATCTCTTGGGGAACTGTAGCAGATGTAACCTCTTAAGGCTCTTCCTGTTAGACTCAGAGAGCAACCCCATGAAAGAAATTCTCCCTCTTTGCTCAGGGGGAAGCCTGACCTCCCTTTTGCTGTCCTTATTTTGTTGAAAACTTCCTTCCTGGTTCTTTTCCCTGAAAGAAAGGAGCTTCTGGATTTTCGTTCTTTTGGGACAAACACGGTGTGATGACTCTCATTTCCTCTCTTCCCTTTTCAGTTTCTTACCCATACCTTCTTTACTTTTTTTTTTTTTAGACATAAATGATGATTTCAGTGTTTTTTGCTATGGCCAATCTAATCAAGCAAAGATGGCATGCCCTGCCTCTCGGGATGATGTTACAAAATTTTCAAGAATATTACAGTATGCTATAAATCTTGTAATATTAAAAATTGTCAGGCATACAACACAGCAATTCTACACTCTCCAGTTTATTTTTAACTTTTATCCGGTTGATTTCTACCTGCTCTCGTTCCTCTCACATTCACTCAGCCTGTAGTTTGTGAGATCAATTAAATTCTCATTACCCCCAACTTGGTTTGACCAGACAATTGGTGGTGTAACAAGTATAGTAGTTCTCATTCCTGCCAGGTATATCCAGAAAGTTTGGAGTGTCTTTGGTCCCCACCACAGTCAGCCAGCATTACTTGCTGATGGCTGACAGGGTGTTCACTTATCCTGGTCAACATCATGTAGGAATGCCAAGTGCAAGTAGGATTGTGATGGAGCGGTCCAGTCGTAGGTTGAAACAGCACATAGGTTCTCTTCCTCTTCTTTTCTTTTTCTCCTGAACCATATTTTTCAATTCCTCCAGGGCTTTTCCCTCTCCAGACTGGGCCCTCTGTTGTCCTTGTGAAACTGATTTCTTCTTTTATTATTATTATTAATTCTTACGGTCTTTCTAGAGAAATGGTTTATGAACAAAAGAGTTATGACTTTCTTCTCACATTTGAAAAAGCGGGTTTTGAAAAACACCCCTTCAGGCCTCCATTCAGGGCTTTATTCCTTATTTTCTGAATTTCACTCTTTATTCTTCTGTATTCTAAGGCAATGGCATTACCATTAGGTGAATGAAACTCCAGCACTTTGCTGTGTGGAATCACTATTTAAATGAAAGCATCTATTCAGATTGTTTGTTCCTGTGACAAGTGAGAAAGAGACCTAGCCTTAAGTACTGTCCTGTTTACTGAGTTCCAGAGTTTCTCCATTATAGTGCTAAAATAGACATAGTAACCAGCTCAGAGGCTTCCAATTGCTTTGGACAAAGTCAGCCCTGGAGTCCTGGGAATGTCTTATGGGCAGTCACATATTTGAATACAAAACTTTCAGCTGCAGAACACAAATTTCACAGTTGTGTGTGTGACCCTGGCATGTTTGCGGCTCACTTTCCATGATCTCATCTGATATGAGGGTATGTGTCCTAATTTTGAATCTCATGAGCTAAGTGTTTCTTGAGTATATCATACTAGGGACTTCAGTATCTTGAGGAGGTGCAAAACATACAGAGATAGCTATTGCTTGTGACCCCTTTTTTGTTTTATTCTGTCTCCCTTATTCTCCTTTAATTTCCTTCTTAGTTTTATGGCACTTGTATAAAATCTAAATTCATGGCAAACCTTCCCCTTGCCCCTCACTTGGCCCTCTATGAAGTATGTTAGCAGAAACAGCTTAAACCTACAGATTAAACAACTCATGATCATTGTAGATTTCATGTATATTAACCTCCACAGTTTGTCAGGCTCAGTTGTGATAGTTTTTTACTGGTTTCATATTTATAGTCCTTTTAATCTTTCTATTAATGTTGCTTAAAAAAATATCTTCTGGGAAATTTTGAGAAAAAGAAATTAGTTTTTCTAAGTGTTTTTGACAAAATACTTCAGTTTTTGATAAAAAAATAGGAAACCCAAGGTTTTAAAAATACAGTTAAAGTTTTCATGAAAATATTTAGTTTTCCATTTCAATGTTGTGGGATTTTTGAAAATCAAACTATTTCAAAGGGGAAAAAAAAATTCATTTCCAGTTTTTGCCCAGAAAATTTTAACCCTACTGAAAATTTTCATGAAAATGTTTGCATTGGTCTAAAAGCAGGTTTTTTTACCCCTCTTCTCTAAAAATATTTCAAAAGAAAACATTTCTATATGCTACTTGATTTCCCTCTCACACCTGTGTAAACCAAATGCAATTCCATTGAAGTGAATGAAGATACACTGTTAAAAGAAAAAGCTTAAGCTCATTGCATTTGAATAGATGACTTTGTCATTTTATAAGCCAAGTTTGTTCTAAACAGAAGCTCCTTAATCCAGATATTCAAACACTAGCAGTCTCAGTCAGCCCTTCATTCGTACAAAGCAGCTCAGGTGATTCTCTGCAGTTGACTCTATAATGTTTCTTTACTTAAGAGTAAAAACAATCTAGGCATGGAATGGGCATGGAGGATCATGAGGCACAAACCACTAACCCTTCCTGAGAGGTGATTAGTGCTGTAGCACATGGACATGACAACGTGGAATGTCTCCACTGCTGCGGTTGGTGTTGAGTAGAAATGCAGAGAACTTCAGTTCTCTCATTCTGCTTGTCTTAGAGTCCTGCACTCACCTTCCTACAAATATCTGAACCCGAATCTCTGCTGGTAGAGGAATGAAAATGGTGGATACCAACATCAGCATTGATAACCTGTAAGTGATCTGGCCCTTTTCATTGCACTTGATTGTAAGTAACCGTGATAAATGTCTTTGTAGAACTGGAAATGTCCCGAACTACAACAGATGCTAAACAATACACAGGCAATAGGATAATAGTCTGGTCCTAACTAGCAACATTCAACACTTGCAATAACTCATAGGAAATGCTACTTTTCTTAATGAAAAAAAGGAAAAAATTAGATGAATCTTCTATTCATAACAAAGGAAAAAGTATACAGAAGTTCTCTTTCCAACTGGTGCTTTTCATTTTGCCTTGGGAGTAAAGGCCTGGGAAAATCATCACAGTTTCCAAAATACGTACACAATCATTCTGGATATAGATGCTTCTGGAAGAGTTGCCATGATTCTTGGTGGCACAAATACCTGCACAGAGTGTTGAAAGTGCAAGATCTGGAAGCAGGGCAGTGGTTAGTGGGGAATCTGCCTTTTAAGTTCAGGGACTGAAAACTTGAAAGTTGAGATTTACCCAAATTATACCCCTGAAGACAAGTTTAACGCCCACTGGTCTTCACCGCAACCATAAAACTACACAGAAACATCTCTGCAGCAGTCCTTCCTGCAATGCAATTTGTACTAATTTTTCCAAGAGTCCCACAACTAGTATTACTTAGCAGCTGAGATGACAGACGAGACTTCCATCTTTAGAGTCTCTTTCAGAGAGCTCCTTCAGCTAAGGGTCCTGTGGGTTTTTCCTCCTTTTAAGTCTCTTTTTTTCCTTTTTTTTATTTTATTTTTTTATTATTTAATTTTGTTCATGAGAACAAAATGATGAAGGAAAATTAATTTTCAGTGCAATGCAATGAAATGTGAAAGAAGTTCTTAGTTGTGGTCTGAAATGCAGACACTGCTGGCTACCTTCTCAGACCATGGCTAATCACACCAGTGGCAGACTGGAGCTCACTGGCTGAACTGTACGCCTCAGTTCAGCCTCTGCTGCTGTCAGCCCACTATGTGCTGCGTTGCTGAACTCCTCAGGGTGCTGCATAAGGGATGATTGCTGACAGTAGACGAGGGAAAACTGTGGTGGTGTTATTCAGCCACCTTTGAGATGCTTTGTTTGGTCCCTTCTTAATGCCTAGCTACAATTCTTTGGCTTGTTGGTATTTCCACAATGACAGTAGACCATTATTCATATTAACCTTAGAAGCAGTGGGGAAAGCATGTGCTCATGTTGCCCGTGCCCCTGTGAGCTTCTGATGATTTGCAGCTCAGCACACAGGGAGGAAAGACAATTGTGGAACACATCCATGGAACAATTCTATGAAACACTCTGGAGTCAGCGTCTTTCTACCACTCTCCTCCTTTTTGACAGCTTCCTGCAAACACTTACATAGGGGGCTGCTCAGCCTATTGCCAAGTTCTCATTGTTCTTCTTGCAAATGCCCATGCTTGCATGTGGGCAAGGTACTCGTGTGTGAATGTAAATGCTGCAGATTAACGATGGAAGTATCTTCTCTCATGTATCGTGTTTCTCTCATTTCATCACAGATTAGGAACAGCCTGACCAGAAATGGCGACCAGTCCCATATGCAGAACAAGGAGCGATAGATTGGAAAAAACAATCCTAAAAAGACAAAAGCTCAGCCTAGAAAGCTGAGCTGTGTGAATAAAAAGTGTTCTGTTATTAATTTCAAAGAGTGGAAAATTCAACTCTGAGCTGAACTGAACTCAAACTCTGTGGCTAGATAATCTGTGAGTCTAAAGAGTTTTATTTGTCTTTACTAAGTCAACTGCTTGTTTGGCGCCAGGTACACTGGCATTTTTTATTTGAAGTGGGTGGGAGATAGATGTGATAAAACCAAGAAACAATCTCATCAGCTACACGAGCAACTAAACTAGCTGTGACTATAATCTAATCAGTCTTGACAGGCAGGTGTGAAGTACATCCTTCTCACCACATCCATACTTAGGAGTAGAGGAGAGGTAAACCACACACTTCAAAGTCCCTGAGCTGGGTGTACGGATCTGTGATGACCTGCTATCTGTGGTAGAGCCTCATGTGCTATCTAGTCATCAGCTGCTGGCTCTTAACTTGCCTAAAGGGCAGCAACAAAGGCTACTAAAATTCATCAAGTGCTTCCCCAGTGAGACCTCTTCATGTGTCCCCACTGTTTTCACCACATTTTACAGTCATGACTGGAAAGGCAGGTAACTAGCATCTGCCCCTCGCTCGTAGGCAATATAGCCTCACAGGGGATAGCCCTTTCCTTCTAGAAAGCTCCATTTGGGATGCCCCATCACACAAGCACCCAGACTGGTTCCAGAGACAGTCTGCTAACCTGAGTTGTTATCAAATTGGGATACTAACAACCTCAAGAGAAGGGAACAATGAAGGCTGTCACCTTTCTGCGTTTCTTGCAAATCCCGGTGACTCCCTACAGTCTTTCAGGGAAGACCCGGTAAACTGAATAGTACTCTTACACTGACTCTGGGACTTGAGGAGTGTCACTGTCACACACCTTCACATCTGCTATAGCAGTACACACCTCCTGTCACCAAAGTCTCCTCTCCTCAATGAAAGGCTTGGCCTTGCTACCATCTGAACTCAGGAGGCTGCAGCATTATTCATTCTTCTAACCCTTATGATTCCTCCCTGAGAAAGCAAAATGAATCATGCCAGGTCTGAGATTCCCCAGAGAAATGGCTGTGTTTGGTATACATGACTTTAAATTTGTCCCTTCCACCCTTTGGTGATTAATGGCCTGTGATCCTCTGTGATTCATGGCATCCAGGAGACATTATTTTCTAGGATGTATGAGCTGGACAGCATGTTTTCCTCATCAGTTACCAACTGTGATTGTAAGTGCCTCATCTACCTTATCTAGGATGTTGGTAAAGGTTGTCAAGGAAGAAAATGGGGAGTTGGGGGAGATGAAGGAGAAAGCCTGTTCCATTACTGATTTGCTCCTCATTCAGGGCCAGACAGCCTCTGTAGGTTAAGCTTTTCCTCTTCTTGATCTAGCCTGAACTTTTCCTTGTCCTGAGGCCGAATTCACTCAGGCTCTTTGAGATCCTTGGAGGGGATGGTGTGGAAAAAGAAAACCATTCAGTGACTGCTTTTAACTTGACAGTGATCCTACACACACCTGTCCACAGAGCTGGCTGTGCCAGATAGCTCCGAGAGCCAGCTTCATGCTGTGCCATGCAGCACACATTTATGTTGAATTACTGTACTGAAACAAATTTTCATTTCCATGCACTTGATATACACTTTTTTTTTTTTCCCCCTCTCTCCCCATTGGCAACTCCAGGAGCCATTTTTCTTCCTGACGCCACCTTGGCACTCTCCCTACCAGCATGTGAAAGCAGCCGAAGTTACACATATGGAGACCTCATCCTCAGTTGCTTAACAGATTCAGAAGACATCCTGAATATTCATCATTTCTCTTTTTATGAGCACCTTGGCAATTGCCTCCAGAGTTAAAGACTGTTGTAAATTAAGGAATGGCACTTGGTGAATACCAATTTATCCGCATTTCAAGACTTCCCTCACCCCCACCTTCCCTCCACACAATATTGAAGTTCCTGTAGTCTTTGTGAATACAGGGCATTGTTTCTCTGCTGCTGAGGCAGAATTGTTTGTGCATCCCTGAAGACTGTGAAATGTCTGCGCCGGGGCTGCTCATTTAAACTCCGTGCACTTACTGTACCCTCTCCGGAACTCCCTTCCTGGAGAAGCCAGCAATGACCTTCTCAGAAGTAATGTTAAACACATGCTGAGGAAGCTTGGTTCCTTGTCAGGCCCTTTCAATTATTAGTTGTAAATTAGCAAATCATGGGTCTTTTTCAGTTTTGTATCACTGGCTGCTTTTCTGTGTGTGGGATCCTCCAGGTACACCGTCCCCACATGGTCCCTGAAATATATACTGGTGTCAGACTCATTTAGCAATGTCAATATTTGGTGCTTTTTCAGTGTATGTAATTTTCCTGTGCACTGAAATGTTATCCAGTCAGAGTAATAATGGTGCAGAATTTAGTGAAGAGGATTAATTATGGTTAATAGTTGCTGAGTGCTTTTTGAACACGTGTCAAGTTCATAGGGAAAATCTCTGCCACAGAGAACAACCTTCTCCCGGAGAGCAGAATGATAGAATCATAGAATTGTCAGGGTTGGAAGGGACCTTGAAGATCATTGAGTTCCAACCCCCCTGCCATGGGCAGGGACACCTCCCACTAGAGCAGGTTGCCCAGAGCCCCACCCAGCTTGGCCTTAAAAACTTCCAGGGATGGGGCTTCCACCACCTCTCTGGGCAGCCTGTTCCAGTGGCTCACCACCCTCAAGAAGCAGCTTCATCCGAGGTTTACATACAGGACACTGAAGCGTAGAGGGCTCCATCCTGCAAGATGCTGAGCACCCTCTTCCTGGTTTTGCCAAACTAAATGCTCAGTATCTTCAGAGAAACTAAGCAGAATCCACTTCCCTGAGGCGATACAGAAATCCTGTGGCAAATTGAAGGGTCAAGACTGGATTTCTCAGGTCTCAATGTAGTCTTAGCTGGATCTTTATTCACTACTGAGCCTCACTAAGATTTTCATAAATGCAAAGAGTGTTGCTGCCATTCACAATTTTACTGGGGATGCTTGCCATTTTTTCCTAAAGCTCCAGCTCCTGGAGTCACATTTATATGATGACCTCAGCTGTACAGGGGAAAGAAATGGTTTCTAATCCCTGTTCTTGCAACAGAAAGTTTGGAAGGACAACCAGGAATGCTGAAAACCCAGAGAACAAGTGAAAAACTCCTAATATGACTTATAACAATCCAACAACTTCTAAGTCAATCTTAAATACTTTTAAATCTGGCTATGGAAAAAGCTTTTGCAATGTTCATGTCATAAGCGGTGTCTGGAGGGTGTGAGGGCTGAGGAGAAGGTGACCTCCTTGCACTGTCCCCATGTCTGAGGTGGGTGATGGATACTGCAGCTGGGTTCTGTGTGAAGGCAGCAGGCTACTCAACCTGCCGGGGGTCTGGCAGGCCATGAGTAAGAGTCCCAGGGCCATCCCAGGAAAACGTAGCATGGTAAAGGTGAGAATGGGAACTTCCAGTGCACAAGATAGAAGGCTCTTTTCATGCCTTGTACCAGGGTGTCTGTCTCCCAGACTGTGCTCCAGGTCCCTACAGTTGTGTGCGGAGGTGTCAGACAGGGTGTATTTGCATTTCTCTTTCTTTTGCTTCATTTCAGTGGAACATGGGTTGTAGTGCAGAGGGGTTGACAGTGACCCAGGAAGCTGGGCAGACCATGTAGCATTAGCACCAACTGGTTGTGGTAGGAAGACCACTCCTTACTGACCACTTTTGGGAAATCTTCAGGCTTACCCAGCGAGAAAGAGAGGGGGAAGACAAAGCCAGCCAGTCAGGAAGGATTTCAGGGATGTCAGCATGGCAGCTGATGCCAAGAAGAGTGAGGAGAGAGGTGCCTCGCTGAGCTAGAAAGGCCTTTGTTTAACACAGCACAGCTGGAGGTACATCAGGGGCCCAAATACAAGTGCAGGTGTGAAATTATCCCCTAACAGTCTCTCAAAGCAGGGCAGGAAGGAGGCAAATCTGGGTCCTTGCACTGTTGCTGTTCACTGTCTACATGGGCAGGTACAGCTCAGATCTCCTCAGATACCTGCTGGAAATCGCCGATGGTCTGACCAGGTGTCTCAGACGACATTGTGGATATGCAAGATCATAAGCAAGTTGCTCAGCATGAGTGAGCTCCATGTGCAAGGGTGGGCCTGGGACTCAACTTGTGAGACTCAGGAAATGGGAGACAAAATAAATCTCCCTGGACTCATGATCCCATCCACAAGACATAGAGCCTTTCTTTTTAAATTCAGTTATCTCCCAGCTGTCTAGGAGGTGTCTTGGGGCTTTTTTGGGGTTAATTATCACAAGCAGCTGCTGGCCTAAGCAGTTGGGAGGTGCTGCAGCCAGGAGGGGCCACAACCAAATAAACAACCCAACAAGCCAATGGGATATTGGATACCACACTGAGTCATGTCCCTATATAAGCAGAGGGCTGGGCTGGGGTGGGGATGCTTCTTTTCAAGTTGCCTCAGTGTGTGACTTCAATGTGGCTGGAGCAGGGAAAGTTGGTATCTTGGACACAAGTAGAGCCTCCCTGGCTTCTATTACTTGCTTTGTCTGTTACTTCATTAGTGTTATCATTAGTACAGTTGGTTTTTTCTCTCTCTGTGTTGTTCTATTAAACTGTCCTTATCTGAACCCCCAGGGTCTCACTTTTTTTCTTCTTCCTGATTCTCCTTCCCATCCCCCAGGAAGGGGTGTAAAGGTGGGGAAATGGTGTGTGAGCAGTCATGTGGTGTTTAGCTGCCAGCAGAGGTTAAACCACGACAAAGGCCATCAGAAATTTCCCCTTCTTGAGCAGTATTGAGAGCTGTCCGCTGAGAGCTTAGCCGGTTTCTATGGGTCCAAACTAAAAAGAAAGAATAATTTAAAATGTGTTGTGCTATATTTATCTGTGTACAAAAACATGCATGTAGACACACAATATAGCCAGTCATACAACTCAAGAAAGAGCAGAAAAAAAAAGATGTTGAAAGATGGTTGTCATTTTCCATTTTTATAGTTATACATAAACTAGAAAATTTTTCCCCAGCTGTAGTTTGTGATTCACTTCTGATCTGGATTAGAATCCTAATAGTTATGTTTTTCTTCTGATTTTTTTTTTTTTTTTAAATAATGCATAAGGAAAGACACATTGAGAACAGACACCAGCTTTGAGGCTTCCGGGATTGCAGTCAGCTAGGAAAAGTGCTTTTCATTCAAGTTTAATACTTACGCTTTTATTGCAAAAGGGGCTCCAAAATGCCTCCTAAGACATAGAAGAGGTGCAATTATTGTGGTAGTAGGTAGGTTGCAGCTCACTTGTAGAAAATACTATCTGTGAATCGAACTTCAGGAAAGTAGGTGAAGCCAACAGTGATGAAAAGCAGGATTGATTATGAATGTGGCCAAAACTTTTTGTATGAGTCTTTGTCATGCTTGCAGCAATTAATCTCCAAGGTGATGAGAGACTGCAAATAGTTTCTTCAGTGAGAAATAGGTTTTGATCTGATAAAATGGAGAAACAGAATGCTGCACCAAGTTTTAAGTGCTACCTCCCTCGGTATCCCCAGAGCGAAGGAGGAAATACTTTTCACAAACAGGTAAAGAATAAAAAAATGAATGAGATCAGTCTTACCTGGCAAAGCAGCGTAGGAGAAGCCCTTTACATGGGCACAAATGAACAACAAATTTGGCTTGAGGATGATGCATGGGAGGGAGGAATGAGGAAAGAGATGCGATTAATATAATCTGAACTGAAAAAGTTGGTTTGGTTTGGATTTCATGCAAGTGTGTTTATTCTCTCTAGCAACTTGCTGCTTTATAGCTGAATTTCAATTTGAATAATTATATTCTGATCCTGTAACCATCTGATAAGCCTTTGCATTGCTGTGCGTTTTTCATCTCTGGACCTCAAAAAGCTGTCCAAGCACTATCTGAGCTTTGCACAGGATGCAAAGCTGGCTAGTATTGCAATCCCTTCTCGGGGAATCAAAGTGCAAAATTCCTACACCTAATGTTAGAGAAAGTGGCTGATTAGAGATTGTAGGCAAGAGTCGGACAACTCCCAAATAACACCACAAAATTTTCCAGTTGAGTGACAGCTACAAGGTATTTTTTGCCATTGGGAGGGCTCAAGGTAGGAAGGGAGAGGTGAAACGTTGGTGGAAGGCTACTTCCAGGACAGCCCATGGCTACTGTAGGCCCTTGAGCAGAGTAACTGTGGCTTGTGCAGTGTGGACCCCTTTGAGTCAGCCATTGGAAGAGAGCAATCGCGTATTTGCACATAAGCTAAAGGGGCTTGCTTGATCAAGGTCTTAGGAAGGTCTTTGCAGATTGTCAGAGAATCTATAGCTTTAAAAGAGCTCTCCAGAAGCTGCATGTTAAAATACCAAATCTTGGTCCTCTCTGATGGTGCACATAAAAAAATGAGACAAGTGAAATCATCTGATACTTTATGAAATCCAGTCATGAGTGATTCGCTCAATTTCTGAATGACCCAGTGACAAACTCTAAGGTTAAAAAGTCAGATCTGCTGTTACATCTTCTCTGTGAATGGTTTACAACACCGTATCTTCTATTTTCATTCATTAGCGCTCATTATACAATATTGCAATTGGGAATGTTTTTGTTCATATCTTGCATTTTGCCTTGACAAAATTGAGGGGAAAAATTTTCTTTCTTTTCCACAATTGAAATCTGTGTCTAACTCTAAATCAACTTTGTCAGTCTTTGAAGAAATGTATGTGAACATATGCACATTTCATAGAACCATAGAAAGACTGCTCCCAAAACAGAAATCATTATTGTTACCAAAATCAAGATAGAATTATTACTTTCTGATGAGAAATGTTCTCTTAAGTTTGTGTTCATTATGCTAACTGGTCATTTCAAGAGATACATCAACTTGTTAATACTTTGGAAGTTTAGGAGCATATTTACAATGGCAAATACTTTTTAAAAAAGGTTATTACTGAAGAATACAGAGAAATGCAGCAGAGCTCTTATAAGAACTTTAATTGGCTATTAAAAACCATCCACGATTTATTTAATGTCTCCTTCCAGGAGAATATATTGTTAGTTCAGCTGCAACTTCTTAACTTCATCGTATTTTATGTACTTTGGCCATCACGTATTGCCACAAAGTACACTATACAGTGTGATTTAAAATGTGCTCTGATTAAGTACACAGAAATAGTCCTATTGCACCATGCAAGGAACAAGGTGGGCATCTTAAGTACCCATTGTTTAAGTGTAGATGTTTTAAATGATAATTTTTTAGATAAACCTTTTAATCTTATGCTTTGGTTGTGCTATACCTTTATTTATATTCTAGGGTATTTTTTCAGTTGCAGACCTGAAGAGCAGACAGTGTCTTTCTTCTCCCCCACTCCCATCACACAACATTTGGGAAGGAAAAGATAGAGGATATATCTCCCTGAAGAATGAAAATGAGAAAAAAAATGTCCAAAAAAAGCATCAAGAGAGATTGACCATCTATAAGATGGAGTGGAAGACCTAGAGAGTGCAATAGAGCGAGTGTGTTGTTGTTATTGCTACAATGGTACTTATCTAGGACTTAACATTTTGTTGAATCTTAAAAAGAATACAGGTAATTTAGTGAATGTAAAGAGAATGGGCAATAAAGAAGATTAGAGGCTTCCCTACAAGGAAAGGTTATAAGTCCTTGCTCTCTTCAGCTCCGAAAAGAAATGGCAGAGCTGGAATCTGACAGACCCCTGTGAAATGCTGAAGCTGGCAGGAAACATGAAGAGATGATTAATTGCAATGTACTCGTACTAGTGACACTGGGAGGCAGCAGTTACAAAAGCAAAGGGGGGAGATACGAGATTCCTGGCTGCTTGGCCTCATAGAGACCAAAAATACTAATGAATTCTGCAAGGGATGAGACAAATTCATTAAGGATGGGTCAACCAGTGACTCTTCAAAGTGATTGTCTGTGTGTAACCTCTGCCTCAGGAATTCCATAGCTATTGGTTCTCAGAAACTGGCTGAATATAACAGGGATGAATCACTCTGTGATATGTGCCTTAGGTCTTATGTACTTTCTCTAAACATCTGTTCCTGGCCCATATAAGATGCAGGATACTTCTTAGTCATACATGGAAGACTGGACTCACCAGGATGAACTAAAATGTCAAACCCCCATCTACTGTATCGAGCAGTTTCTATTGGTGCTGTTGCCACGGAAAGTCTTTCCCCTTCACTAGGAGCCTGTGCCACTGAAACCTTCAAGATAGACTTGTATGATGAGTGCTGTCTTCTAGCAGTGGAGTTACCAATGAGAATAATATTAAGAAAGTAAAGCAAGATTTGGCCTTAACGAGACAGGTAGAATTATGCTCACTGACAAGATACAATTATTATTTATAGCAAACGTGACAAAGGATATCTCAGTGCCTTTATCCACTTCTTAAAATACAGATAAACTAACCTCTCCTTCCCTGGGAATCTGCAATATCTACACCAGCAATCAAGACTTTTACTTACAAAGGAACAAAAATGATTCCTTGGGAAAATCTTCAAACTAATTTTTTTAAATGAACTCTAAGCCTTATCTTGCATGTCAGACATGTTAGTGCAGATTTTTCCAATTTGAAGATGAAGAACAAAATTTGTCTGAAGGCTATGTCTATGAAGAACCAGCTCTTTTTTTATAGCAAAGAAGTTGTTCTTCAGTTTGTAGAGAGAAATCAGAGTCCAGGAGGGTTAAGAGTAAGAAGAGATCAGTGCAAAGGTTCTGATAATGAGGAAGGAATTTGATGCAAATGGGAAACTTGGGAAAGACATCACAATGAGGACAAAAGAAGGATGCAAAAATATGATCCTCATTGTTAGAAGCCTGTTAGTTATGGAAAGTGGTTAAATTAAACATTGTGATATTGAACAAGTGGAGTCCAAAACTGTGAAATCACAAACAAGGACTGGAGTTAATCAGCTTGGAATAAAGGTCCTGGTGTTCATCACCTATGAACTGATTTGGATTCCTTAACAGCTCAAGTTGACCAAAGAGGTCTCTTTATTGACTTCAGTGATCTTGATCACACGTAAGAATGCAGGAAAGGAAAATAAACTCCTGAAATGACTGTGTGAAAGCTGCTACTAAGGCACTCTGCTATCAGTAGTATGGAGCACTGTTGAAGGGGACAAGCCAAGATCTCTGCACACTTGCACTGGTCCTCGGAGATCCTGGGGACTCATACACCGTAGAGCTTTATCCACTAAATTAAACCAGAAACAGAGCCCAGGACTGGAGAGTGCCTTCTTAAGCAAGAACTGCTCTTCCACCTATCCAAAGGTTGTGCTGTGGGCCATGTGGGACCATTGGAAGTCCTGTGTCTGATGCCTGCAATGATCAAGAATGTGGCTGCTTATTTGAAGAGGAGATAATGAACTGCATCTTACATAGGAAATGGTTATTTGCACAGTAAGAAAGTAAAGAAAAGAAAATGAGTTTTTCCTCTTCAACTCAATATTCCACTCATTTCTTTTCTGCTCTAGGGCTTCCAGCTTTCTAACCTGATGAGTTATGGATAGTCATTCTTTCCAGCGTTAGCTGAATTCTTTTCTAATTACGCATGTTCTAAATAGCATGAGGCAGACCTGCTGGTAGAACATTTGGTGCAGAAAGCATAATAAATTCCACAGAGAGCTTTGCATGCCTTGCCATAGATGCAATATTCATTTTCATTGCCACAGAGGAGATGAGATGCTGAGCCAGAATTTAAAAACTGTTGTGCTTCTTTACTAGAATGTGTGGGTGGGATTAATATTGGCTGTTCAGTTAAAAGTCTGCCTTGTAAGACAACTTCAGTAGACTTAATATCTAGACATTTGTAAATTGTATTTTACAAACCAAAGGGTGCAATTAAACCAGATCTTTAAGATACAGAACTGTCACAGTTTTAGCACTCTCTGTTTTCAGAAAAAAATAAAAATAACAGATAGAAGGCATAAACTATGTCAAGAAATTTTATCACATGATCTTTCACTCAAAGATCTTCTCTCTGGAAATTAGGCTGTAAAATGATTACATTAAAACGCAAATCTGAAAAGAGTGTGGCTTTATTGTCAGACAATGACTTACAGAACGAATATATTCAGATTCTGAGTGAAAACATTTCATTTTTTTCAACCAGCAGGCCTGCAAATCCATCTTGGGACCTCCAAGCAGATTCTCTTCTTGTTTCTCATGGATAGTAATAAAGTTTCTAAAGACCATCTGTGAAAAAGGCCCAACAAGTCTACAGACTTTGCAAGGTGAGTATTTGGATTTCGGGAGAAGGTGGAGGAAAATATACACAAACCTGGAAATTTCTCTTCTTTTCATAGTTTATCTGTAGCCCAACTAATAAGGTGCTAAGAGTATATTTACAGGACAAACAGCAAACTAGTAGCAGCAGAAGAGAAAGGGAGGTGTTGTCTGGTCTCGTGCTCAATGCACTAGGAGATTACTCAGTAAATGTGCAGAAGGATGTTTGTTTTATGGAGGGAAGGCTGTGAGAGTTGAGGAGAGGGAAGAATTTCAGCTCTTCTGCTCTGTTGATTGCTGCGGTTTCTATGTATCATGACATGCTGTGTGGGGATTGGGAGCCTGGAAGATGTATTCCCCTGCTGCAAATGCAGGCATGCTGTGGAGAGAAGCTGTTTGGAGACAGCCTTCCTTGTCCTCTCCTGGAATGAAAAAAAGTTTTCTGTGAGATACTTGGACAGATAAGTCCTTGCTACAATGGTGCAACTGGCAGGTGGTGTGCACTATGAGCACAGAATCAAAGGCTGATCAGTGCTCAACGGCCAGGCTTGGCCTCTGACACATCTTGGAAAGATGCAAAAAGGTCTCTTGATACCTTAGGTGCATCAGTAACCACAAGCTATTGAGCACTAACAGCAGACTCTCCTAGGGAGCCCATCTAATCCACTGTACCACTGTACCATTTACCCCCAAGGCTGCAGACACCATCCTGGTGACCAGATGTGCCCGGATGTGCCTGCTTTTCTTGCTCTGCTGTGAGATGTTACTTCCCTGCTGCTTCCTCTCATACAGCCAAGACAATGTTCCTGGCCGGCCTGCTCCTGCCTGCCCATCGCTCCCTTTTCCGGCAGTGTGGGACTCATGGAGCTGCTAGCCCAAAGGAGAAATGAGGACCACACCCATTGTGTTGGCTGGATCCTTTTTCTTCTCCTCAAGTGGGCAGACCTATATTAGTAATGATATAACAGGATAAAAAGTTGTCACTGAAAAGGTAATGACACATACGGCTGTATGATTCACATGACTCTGCTTTGTTTTATGCATCCCTGCATGTTTAGCATGGTCCTGTGCCCAGGGATGCTCAGGAAGGGCAAACAGTTTCCTTTCAAGGCTGCTATCAGCACGAAGGTTGTGTCCACATGTCATCTACCCACAGAGATGACACTTCTGCTCTCTTTTGCTTTGTTGTTTCTCTTTACATATTACGCGAGTCATTCAGAGTCAGAGTAAATGTTTGTTCAGAATAGGGGATGGAAAAATGTAAGAATAATTCTGGTAATGGAAGTAGAATATAAACAAAGAGCTTAGAGAAAGTGGAGAAGCAGTGGTGAGGTTTCCTGTTTAAAAAGGAAAATGGAAAAATTAAAATGGCTCCTTATGGAAATGTATAATAAGCCTTCCACAATTTAATGAAGAAGGAAGAATTTAGATCTGTTCACAGGTCCACAAGGTATTTTAACACAGGCAGTGGCAAAAAAAGCGATAGTCTTTCTTCTATAGGGAAAAGGTCTTTTGTAGTACTTAAAGACACATGATTTTCACACACCTGAAATAGTGTGTAAGTACTTGACAGCACAACATAGACACATTGTGTGTGCAGAGTGCATTGCTCCTGACAGCACCGGAGTGGGGAGGAAAATCACATCTATTTCAGTCCTTGCCATTCCTGCTGGAAAGGAACCTTCCAGATACAGTCATGAAGGAAATCAGCGACAGGATTCCCGCTATGGATCCTCCCTTCTTCTTCCCTGAGTTCCTAAGATCATCCCGAGACCTAAGTCTTGCATCTCAGCAAGCTGATGGGACCCTTGTTTTGGGGGAGGGAATGTATTTCAGAGCTTCGTAGTTACACTGGTACTGCTGCGTTGACCATTTCTAATGTGCTAAAGGAAAAAACATTTCCTGGGGTTACTTTTTTTGCTTAAGTGCATGTGTTTCACTTGTTATTTCAGATTTATTGGTGTTTACTTATTGCTGAATAATGAGCCTGAGGGTAATGGAAATCTTAATAGGCTAAAAAATTGGAGCCAGTGTCATCAAAAGCTTCCTGTGCTTTACTGGTGTAGCATTGCCACTTTATTTGCTTACTCTGCAGGGTAAATGTGTTTGTTGCAATATTTTGGCTGAAATCCTGATTCGCACTTACAACAGGGTTAGGATTTAATCCTGTGAGCTGTTTGCCTGTGGGGAAAACGAGAGGGAAGTGGGTGTCACCCTGCCCTGCATCACAGCAGGGCTGCACATGTGAGTTACCACAAAGCTCGGAGGATGTGCTAAGTGGTTGGTGACATGCAGCAGAGCTGAGCCCATGTTATGATCAAATGTCCAAAACTGGCCATTTTGATGATGCCAGCCAGGACCAGGGCAATATGATTGTGGGGAACTCCTCTGATGCAGTGAAAGCATGGAGAGGGTCAGGTCACAGCTCAGATGCTCTTCTGGATGATACTAGGCTGGCTGAGATGTTGCACATAGCCTGCAGAAGCTAATGTAATTAAGTAAAGGTTAAACTCAAGAATTTTGAGGCCTGCATGATAATTTTACCACCTGCTGCAGACAGCTGATCAATGTTTCTGAAAACTATGAGACACTTCTGTTTCAGTGCTGCCAATGGTGACTGAGGTCCCTTAGATATTTTTAGCTACGGGCATTTTGTGGAGGGCCATCACCACCTCAAGAACTATGGAGTACTCCAGGTCCCCAAGAAATGGCAATGCCTTCTTGCAGCCAACTGAGACAGAAAGGGGATGTGGCCTGCACATTGTCTTGTGTTTCTCTGGGCTGGCTGACAACTCTGAGTTGTGGGTCTCTCTCAAGATGTTTCAACTCAAACGCAGACCTGTGGGTGCTCACCAGGGAGCCGGAGCCAGAGCCAAGCAGTGCTCTCGCCTGGCCCCACGCACTGCGGCAGCAGATCGGCCTCCCAGAGGGAACACCACAAACCCCTGTACTCATTCCTTCAACCGATCTGGTGACTTCTATTTGGTGGAGGAAGCGCTTATGCATAGTCCTAAAAAGAAAATTGCTTTAGTCTAACATTTTTTTTTCAACATATCACCTGAACTGTATTTTCAAGTCTCTGCTAACAAGAAGGCCTTCTGATGAGCAGCAGGAGTACTTTGTAAAGGAATTTGCAGACCAGAGGAGCTCACCATCAATTTCCTGCTGTCTACGATTACTATCATTGCATTTTTGAGGCACTTTTAAAATAAACTCTGCAATGATGTAATGCACACAAAGGGGCTGGGGTGGGAGTGCAGAGAAAGGAAAAGCAGCAGCATCTGGATTTTGACTGGTATCTTCTATAGAGCATCTTGATGTCTGTAATTAGTGTCATGTTATGAGAGCTTAAAAAAATAAAGGCGCCAGAGTTCCAAATAAAACATAAAATGGCTTTGATAGAATAAATGTTACTATCATTGTTTAAAAATATTGTGACCTGTCTGCTATAGTTTCTGAGAAAGATATTTTCCAGTGCTGCTGCTCTCACCCTGACTCTTTTTTTTTTTTTTTAAATTCTATTATTACAGATAAGGACAGAGGAAAATCCTCAAGACAGATTTCTTTAAAATCTCTGTAACACAATGCCAGCATTGTCTCTCCTCAAGCTGAACTTCTAAATTAAAAAAGGCATGATCTTTAACAGAGCTCTGAAACACTCTTTTCTACAGACACTTTATCCCCTTTATTAGTGAACATTAATAATTCAAATGTTATGGCTTAGGTTAGGCAGACCCATTTGTCTGGTGTTGGAGTAATTCAGCCATACTCCACTGTTCAGAGCTATTTTGATACCCAGTGGGCAAAATTCTGCAGCCTATTTTAAAGTTGTGGCAATTATACCTCCATCTTGGCTACATATTAGAGACGGAGATGCAAATAAGTTGTCGTGTCAACCTTTTCCTTGACTTTTAGCATGCACAGAGATTGTACAAACACGCACCCACAGCTCAGTTCTGCAGATTGCAGAAGGCAACATTTCCATTTCAGAAAGTTGGATTTTTGCCTTAGCAAGGCCTCTAGTTTTGGGATCTGAAAACTTTACATAAACATACTTGCAAAAACATGTATGCAACCCACCTTAGCAGTAAGATTTCCCCCAAACTTTTATTTTGCCATGTGCAAAGCAGGATTTCTTCACTGCAGTGTGCACATATGCCTCTGAGTGAATCACAGTTTCAAATCACAGCGATATACTGTGACTTTTTTTTTAGACTGAAGAAGCTGAGCCCCTTTCTACCTGTAGGTTAGATGTAGAACTCATTAACAACAGTGATTTCCAGGCCTATACGTCTATGAAGTCTTTGATTTAAGCTCAAATGTATCGCCATGTAGTGGCAAACAGATCAGTACGTAAACATAGTTTTGCCAAGTGGTTTATTTCTTTGATGTGAGACCAGCTCTACATCCAAATACTTCTGGACTTGAAGAACTTAGGATATGGAGCTGACCTCCATGGTCTGACCCTAACACTAATAAAACAGGAAATGTCCTAAAGAGGTTTTGTTTATCTCTTTCAGAAGCAGCAACATGGATGGTGGAGTAGGAAGGAATGGATTTTGATCCTCTTCTGCACCTTGTCTGGAATGAAAGGGCCAATAAGGCTCTGCTGGTTTTGGTTGGCCACTACATGAGTTGATCTAAACACCACTTCCAAATAATGTTGAACCTTACCTTCTATTAATGCATAGGTGACACGGAGACACTAACCCTACTTCAGGTTGCCGTTCCAAGAGAAATAAAATCATTAAGGGATAGAATCCAAATAAATAAGGGATATTAGCTATTAGTTATCTTGACATAGACTAGAAACAACTTATTTATTATTTAACTTTATATTAAAATTTATAATTCTGTATTACATAGGTTTATTTAAAAAAAAAATTGAATACTCAGCTTTCACCGGTGTTAGTCTCAGAACAAACAACTTATCTATTAAGTGTAAGAAAAGCAATCAATCAGACAGACTTTCTCATATATGCTGGGCTTCTGTGTTACAAAGCACTATATGCAATATATAATTAAATTTGAAAGAAAGAGTGCAAAAGTAGACACATTTATTACTATGTTCACTGAAGACAGTCTGCCAAATGCAACTTACAGAGACATTTTCCCTATAATTTTGTGATAGAAACCCCAATTAGTTTTTAGTGCCTCTGTTGAGATGTAAGAAAGCATAATTCAGCTGCCTGCTCATCCACAGATGTAGAAGTGATGCACAAGATGACTAAGGGTACTCTAAGCTTGATTTTTAAGGAGATTTGGGAACTTCAAGTTACGGTTGTTTTCTAATGGGCCATCAAAAATTTTGACACCTACTGATGTTCTTGAAAATCCCACCTGATATCTTTACGTAGTCAAACACATTTACAAGCTGACCCCACGTTTCCCTGGCCTTCAAAACTGAAGATAGGGCTCTTCCCTATTTCAAAGGTATTTTGCCAAGGAAAATACGTTAAAGTTGACTATTTCAACCACGGTAATGGAAGACTTAGACAAGAAAATGCCCTTAAGAACCTCACATCTAGCCTACCAGCTCAAACAAAAATCTGACAGGAATGAGAATCGTTCCAAATGACTCACTTTCTGCATGGTTTAGACAGAGGTAGAAGCTAAGTACATTATTAAAAGTTTAAATAGTTGTCCCTGTCTTAGACTTTGCATTGAAGGGGAGGCTCCGTGTTGCACTACTGAAATGAGGGCAGGTCCAACTGTGTGCACCTGTCTTTTGGGGAGACTGAGAACATCAGCTCTTCTCTCTATGTTAATACTCATTTCTGTGCCTGGAGTTCAGCTGGGTTCTTGTCTAAGTTGCAAGGAGGGCAGTAACAGCAAAGCATTCCTGGTGGCAGGAGCTAGAAGGTCCCGGGGTGACTGCTGAGCTTTCCAGTGTCCCAGGTGTGTCCCTAACCTGCTCCTCACATCCTGGGATGTATCTGGGGGACTCCTGGAGATGAACTGTTGGTCATGACAGTAACATAGAAAGGTCCAATGAAGCTCTGGATGAGGAAGAGTGGCGACTGCAGCAGCAGAATAAGGAAGAAAGGGAGAAACTGAGGCACTGGCATCGAGACATGAGGTGCCTGGTCCCAGCCAGCCTACAACTTTCCTGTACATACTTAGTCTGTTTATTTCATTTCTCCATCCTTCAATTCTCAGGGGGCTTTCTGATAAAAAAAACCCAACACATTAATGTATGTGAGGTGCTGAAAGCACATGGTTATCACATGTAAGACTAAACATAGAGACAGTAGGAAAATGAGCCTGGTGCTTACACATATGATGCATAAGTCTCACAAAAGAGTAAGCATATACAGTTCTACTAAATCATTGTGGCCTTCAAATGTTTTTAAATGAAAGCTCGCATAGTCCGTTCAGCTGGTCCTCATAAATCATAATTTTAGTTAAAAAATGAACTTCATATTTCTTCTGAGGTTTTGCTCTCCCGTAGCCACGTTCCTGGAAGTGCTGCAACCCAGAGGCCTAAGGGAGTCTTCCTCGAGAAAGAAAATCCCATACTTGGATCCAGGGACTGGAGTCAGACTCTGGAAAGGACTTAGAACTGGAGAAAGAGAACACTGAGGAGAAGGAGAGAAACAGAAAGGACGTGGTGTTAGAGCTCTTACACAGACAAACTTGTGGAAACTACAGTGCTGTTTCACAAAACACCTGTAGGTAAATGGTAAATGGGATGATCTGATGGGAAGCAAAACACTTAAAAAAAAAAAAAAAGAGTCTGAAGCAAGCCTTTCTCCTGTTTGGAACAACTAGGTACATTTCCCAACTTCTTCCACTCCCCTTCCCCTTTCATGTTCGTTTTGCCTGATTTGCTGTGATTGTTTTGTGATGGTTGTGCTTGCACTTGTGACTGTCTCCCAGTATTTTTACTCTCAATTTATTCCCTGATGTGTTGAGACAGACAGAGCCTTACCTGCATCCCATCCTTCTGTTCAGAGACCCACTAAACTACCTGAACAGCCTCTGGACAACTCATTACTCAACTGAGGAGAACTGTTTCATTTCCAGACTCTTCAGCTTTCTTTGTGCACACTTACCAGGTTGCCAACACCACTGTGGCTCTCCCCCTGCTGTGTTGACTGTGGTCTTTTGGAGGATGAAATGAGAGCACAAATCACTTTCCCTTTGGTCAACCTGAGGCTTTCAGTTTTTGTCTGTCAGTGCAGGCTGTAGGGAAAGGGCTGTTGTCCCTAGAGGAGATCAATGCACCTTGCTGTGGCAGATTACAGGACTTCTAAAAAACTTTCCAGTAAAGTAGCAATGACTCTGAAATTGCACCAGTAACACACAACTCTTGGGCTTTTTCAAGACCACGTAAAAATCCTGGTGTGCAAAACCGGTTTTGTATGAAACACAGTCCTAGTTTCTCAATCATGATGTCACTTGTCCCACTGAATTCCAGCAAGTCTGTAAACCAGAACTACATGTGCACACAGGAGCTGAATTTCAGGCCTCCTTTGGGAGATGATGGCCAACCATTTGACTGGAGAAGTCTACACTTGTTCATTAGTAGCATGACAGGAGTTCCTAGAAAACCTAATGTGGCTCCATTCTTCCATGGCCAAGAGTAGTCACTGATCCAGAGAATTTACAACCGCGATGCTGTAGCTGTTCTGCTTCAGGTTACATTCGTAATATCAAATGATGTTCTGTTTATTGTCAGCCTAACTCTCCTTCAGACTCGCTAGTGCCTTCCGACACTTGTTTCCAAAATTGTTGGTCCTGCTTGTTGAAAAACATCTCCTGATGTGAGTGCACCAAGCAATGAGAGCTGGTCAGGTGCCCTATCTGGGGAGAGGGAGTCAGAGCAACTGACTTGCAGCAGGTAAGGAAAAACTATTTTCTTACTCCTTTGACAATCTTACAATATTACTTTTTAAGAAGACATGACCCTGAGGAGAGAAAGCAGAGTAACATTCATCAGCTCTTCAAGTGGTTGAAAATGAACCAGCTCTGTCCCAAACAGAGGTATTACAAACATGACAAATGTTGCAATTATGCCTTCTGCAGTTTCAACGGCTCTTAATCTGCCCTCATGAACAGTCCCTTTAGCTGCAGCTCTCTCTTTGCTTTCTTGCAGGAGTGTCTCAGTTGCCATGTTTCAGAGCTGTTTCTCCTCTGACACACCATGAGATACATTTTGTGCTCTGTTTCTGCTGTTCCTCATGTCCTTTGGCCCTCAAGCTTGACTCCATAACATGAAGGACTCAGTCCACAAGCTCCACAAGCTCTCCTTTCTTTGGGGCTCTCAGTGAGAAGACACCAGCCAGTCACTCTAGTGGTCTCTCAGTCCTCTGCAGCTCTTTCTATAGACCTCCCACTAAGCAAGTTTCCTCTTTCTGTATTTATTCACCCACAAATGCTGCCACATAGTCTTAATTAGGTCCATCTGGGAAGCATATGTTCAGCTGCAGGGACTTTGGATCTACATTAAAGGGGCAAGTTCTCCGTGACAGAAAGAGAAACCAGGTCCTTAATTTTTGTTCGAAGACAAATGCTGAAGAGAAGAGTTGTCCTTTTTGATGACAGCCAAGGCACTCTCTGGATGAATACATCTGACTGATACCAAATAGGATCAATATAGATGAGTCAGAGGAGTTGGCAGCACTTTCTCTCTAATGTGCACAATATCTTCAAGCTCTCTTGTTCAATAATCATTCTCTTGACTGGTGGACTAGCAATGGCAAAACAAGAGCAAATCACACAGGGAGTGTTCACCAACCTTGGAGGTTTTCCGTAAGGGCCCATTAGACTCTTCCAGTCTGGCTCAAATAATAGGTGTTATTAAGGTGAAATCTACCTTTGACTTCATAGAGTTTGTGTTCTTTTCAGACTTGGTGTGTTCCAATTTTGAAGCCATTATGCCTCATCCTATCACCACAAGTCTTTGTAAAAAGTCCCTCCCCAGCTTTCTTGTAGGCTCCCTTCAGACACTGGAAGGCTGCAGTAAGGTCTCCCTGGACTGAATTTGAGGAAGACAAAAATAAAAGACCCATCTAGATAGATGGATAGGAACGGAAACTGATAAGTTGAGTAGGGATAATTGGAGTATTGCTTCTGTCCTTCAAACATACTGGCTAGTGGAGCCAAGAAGGCACAAAAGAGTAAGGTAGGGCTGTAAAGAAATTCAGAAAACCAAACAGCTATAGAAACCAAGCTGTGACTCCCTAGACTGCCCCATACTTGCAGGGATTCAACAGTCCTCAGACTCTCTTTCATCCACAGGAAAGCAGGAGGAACGTGGAATGTATTAAGACACTAGTAGAAAACATCATTCAAGCAAGCTTTAGAATTCATGACATCTTGGTAAATTGGGAAATAATTATTTTTGGAATTCTTGCAATGTTATCAGTTGATAATGACTTTAGGAAAGTCTCTTCTAGTGGGCTTCACTTAATGTCTCCAGTGCAGGTGCCCACAGAGTAGTTTCCTACATCTAGCTAGCCTCTTCATGGACAGATACAGGCTGGATGAGGGCATGATTTATTTGGCCAGTTCATCTTCTGCCTCATGAAGACGTAAACCATGTTCTGAAAGTAAGTGCCCTTTTTCATTTAAGTTGATATTATGGGGTCAAAAAGACTACTCCAGAGATAGATGTTGAACACTAGTGCAAATGTACCCTACCTTGACTTTCTAAACCAGCCTTCAAGACAAGCAGGTCTGCATGGATTTCTTACACGTCTTCTGGGGGAAGGCATTACCAGGAATGAGTTTCTGGCTTTTCTGACTTCCAACATGTATTATAAAGACTCTCTCTTTGCCTTGGCTTCCCTTGAAAATAAG
The DNA here is from genome assembly GCA_013396935.1 of Baryphthengus martii. Lineage (NCBI taxonomy): Eukaryota > Metazoa > Chordata > Aves > Coraciiformes > Momotidae > Baryphthengus > Baryphthengus martii. The sequence continues at coordinate 68,088 of VWZK01010322.1, read as the reverse complement.
GTAGAGTGAGGAACGTGTGAGTTTTTGTGGACAGAGGGAATTCTTTTTTTCAAAGTCAGCATTGGATCGGTGTAGATATTTTCAGTAAAGAATGTGCTTTTAAGGATCTACAGATCCCACTTAGAGAATTTAGTGGGTGATCCATGTATTAAACTGTAAAATTCATAGCTTTATTTTGCAGCCTTTGATGACGTGAGTCGTCTTGCACAGAGTGAAGGGGGAAAACTCTGGCACTCTACCCTTTTTTATCAGCCGAAGGACCGGCCATACATTTGGTTAAAAACCATTCAGTGTGAGTTAGGGCGGTGAAATCACCTCCCAGAGAAGTCTGGGAGAAGGCCCTTTCCAGTCTAAAGAACTTCCCTTAGACCAGGTAGGAAAGCAGCAAGGGTAGAAACTCCTGAGCCCACCCGCAATCACATTTCCTTGTCCAAGAACATCAGATTTTTGGGATATAGGCTGAAAAATAAAAACATCCTATAAGGAGACTGTTTAATAAGTTGGGGCAGCCAAGTATGTGAAAACTCCTGTGATCTTCTCAAGCCTTGTTGGGATTGGCAGAGAGGTTTCCGAAGCACATGGAGGTGGTCAGACACTTGAAAAGGACTAAAGTGTCAAGTGCCAGGTGGAAAAAAATAATCTGTTAAATGTTATCACTATATCTCTTCTCGGTGAGACAAATTTCCATGCACTTGTGACTTACTGAATGGAAACTTCATGTGCTGATTCAGGCCATACACAGCCTGTTTGTGTTCAGTGTACGTATGATCTCCCCCAAACACTGTCTGCTTCAGGATTTGGTGCAATTCAATGTGAACCCATTCCATGCACCACATCCCAATAATATGTGATCTCAACATCATTTAACTCAACTCATTGTGGCATCTCGTTCCTGAAAATAATTGCATAGCAGATAAGATCTCTCTTTTCCTGCATTGCCATGATTTTTCTACTTGTCTAGAGGCTTCCAGAAACAAATTTGTAGAAAGAAGCCTCTCTACAGCTTTTGCGGCTTTTGAAAAATGACCACGGACTCCCTGAAACTGATGTTGCCTTAGATGAGCTGAGCTAAGCAGCGCAGTGTTCAGCACAGATGTGGTAGTACAGGAGTAACCCCATCAATAAGATTCCTTTTCACCTAAAAGTCTCCATGCCACGAACATCAAAGACTCTTGTAATTCTGAGTCAATACCGGCACCACCAGGTAGTTGTCCTCTAAAAGACTAAGTCCCAGGTACAGGTGTTTTGTTGTGGGTTTTTTTGTTTGTTTGGTTGTTTTTTTCTCTCTCTGAATGATCTACCTTAGCTCAAGTATGATTTAATTCAGGGAAGTCCTGTGGTCAGTGCGCATGAGAAAAATAGCCTCTAATGACTACAGCTTAAAATTAATGGACTTATGAATGTTTGTGAGGTTGTCTAGTAAGTTGGAGTGGTTTTGGTGTTGGTGTTGGAGTAGCCACACACGCTGCTCCCTTGTTTTACTGCAGCCTATATTGGTCTGCAGCTCTACTGGCAAGAACACTGTTCAGGATAAAATTTTAAAATCAGAATTAAAGTGGTAAAAATCAGTGAAGATGCTTGTGAAGGTACAACTAGAATGGATCAAGGAATTCAAGAAGTTGTGAAAGTTACTGGCCTTAAAGTATATATTGACTACAGGCAGTGTTCTCAAGTTTCATAATCGTGAGATTTGTGCTAACATTTCTCATGCCTTTCTTTCGCAAAGATGAGGCCATTTACTGAGAAGGATTGCGGGCAATATAGGTCATCAGATTTTGAATACATACAGAAAAGTACAAGTTCAACAGTGACTTAGTAGCTTTCAAATTACCTCACGTGCCATACCACATTATATTTTAATGTCTGATTTATCTGATTCAGAGAAGAGTTTTAAGAGCACAGCATACCTCTCTCAAGATACTTGCACTGTCAGGATGATACATAAACTGATCCTGCTCATAGAAGATAAAACTGACTCTCTGGATCACAGCAGAATTCACAGGCTTGAATGCCATTCTGGTGTTCAGCGGTACCGCTGCTGGAGATCCGACCTTACCGTGGAAGCTGGTGTTTGCTGTATTCAAAGGGGAAAGCCTGTGCTGTCTAAAGCTTAAGACATCTGACTTGTTGTTGTAAACCTTAAAATTCCAGAGAGTAAAAGCCATTTTCAGGTACTCAATCACAAATCAGATTTGAGGTTATCAGTGTGTACATGTAAGGTTTAGGATTCCTTTTAATCTATGTAAACAGTGTGCTCAAGAGCTGCATGTATTTATGTAGAGATCAAAGACGTGGCAATGTCCACAGAGAATAAGCAGCAAGAAAAATCATAGGGAGGGTAAATGATCAGTTGTGAGAAGGAAAACTTGAAAAACTTTATTCTAGATATGGCAAATAGGTTGCACTCAGAGGTGGCTCTGACGTGCACACTGAGCTGGCATGTCACCCACCACCTGTAACCCCTCATTACTGAGTAACACTGCATTAGGTCCTGGGGATGCAAAGCAGCTTGGCCTCCAGCTTTCTCCTACCAGCAGCTTCCTGCCTTTTCACCAGCTGCTGCCTGCAGCCAGAGTGGCAATATATGGAGACAAGGCACGCTCCTCCATGCCAGGGCTGGGCTCCTTTTCACCATCAGCTTAAGCCTCTTGTCCTGGGAGCGTGACCTGCTGTAGGGTCTCTTCCTAGAGCTCCCTCTTTTGCTGCTGTCCTGTCTTGCTGTCTCACACTTTTAACATGACTAAATGCATGCTGAAGTCAGTGAGGAATTTCCTCTGGCCCTTGATTCATTTCTCTGATGGCTCTGGGTTAGCTCTGCTGTGGCCTGAGCATATCCAGCAATCTCCACATCCACAGAGATCAGCAGGCTCCCTGGCTGCCTGTTATTGGCACAATACTAGGAAATCAAGGCAGCAGCACCTGGCTTAGCCCCGCACAGTGTATGAGGCAAGAACCGGGTCCAATGAGACCAACCCCGTCCACCTCAACTCAGGCTGTCTTCTTGATGGCTCCATGATAAGTGTCGAGGTGAGGGAATAAACAATCTGACTGAGGAACAAGAAGCCTTGGTTAGTAGCTGCTGCTCCCCTTAAGCTGAGCCTCTCCTTGCACCCACTGGTGTCAATGGAGAAAGAACCTGCTTGCTTTTCCATTGTCATTTCTGTCCCTCCTTCATGCTGCACTGGCTGCTAGTATATCGTGTCCTCCATAGCTGCTCCTTTCACAGAAAGCTGAGGGTGGCAGGACGGTGTGATGAAAAGCTGCTGAAATGTACTTTTTAATGAGAAAATGAAGTGTTTTCCATTGTGGTATCATGACTTCTTTTCTCAAATTCAGCAAAAAAAGAGGAAACAAAAAGAGGAACATGTGTTCATTTGTTGTAATTGGAGTTTGTGAAATGAGGTCTTCTTGAGAAAGCTACCAAACAGTAATTTCAAAGAATATGGACATTTTGGCATCCAAATATTGTAGCATGTCCAGAATATAATTAGCTCCTGAAGTGGTTTGAACTTGTAAATATGTCTTTAGATCATAAACTGGTCCAGTAGCTATGTCGAGCTTTAAAGCTGACTCTTGGAAAAACAAGGTTTGGAAGGAGAGCTCAAGCCACAATAGACATACACTAGGACCCAAGAGAATGTTTTTCATGCATATGGTTCATCTATTTACATATTTTACTGTAACCTTTTCAAAACCATTGTGCCTCGGGCACTGGATGATATTAGAACAATATAAGTAACCGTGGATGGTTTCAGCTGTGTGGCTGCCAGTATATATTTCCTTCACAATTTAGACTTTAATTTTCACCAGGCTGGGGAGAAAGAATGAGAAACATCTGCATCTGCATAGTAACTGTCAGAGGACCTTAGATACATTATTGAAATTAAATCTCACAACAGAACTACAAGTGAGGCTGGAGAACATGCTCTCTGATGGGTAAACTTACGTGAAAAAGCATGGGATGATTTCCTACAAATGGGCTCAGTGGCAAAAATTGAAAGTAGAACCCAAAAGACATAAAGGATATTCCTGCTTCTCTCTTCCGACTTTTCAAATATACTTTCCAGTCATGGGAGAACTGATTCAGATCAAACAAGAGCTGATCCAGACCATTGCCCAAAACCTACGTAGTTAAAGTCTGCACAGTGCTTTCAAACTATAAAGTACACTGTAAGTGCTAAGTATTATTATTACTTTGAATCAAACAAAACCCAAACCTGCTCGAGAGGTTCAAAAATATTTGCTTAACTTTTATGTATTTATTTTAAGTTCTGGCTTGACTCTCCGCTTCCTGTTGTCTCCTGGGACTGAAAGTGCAGATACTCCAATGCCACAAGGTGGCTGTGCTAGCAGTATTTCTGGCTTGGCTGGAGAAAAGGCGCTCTGGAAATCTCACAAGAAAGCCTTCTGTGTGACTCTCCACAGACGGCTTAATCCACCTGGAAAGCGGTAGGAGAGGCTTTCGCAGCAGGAAAAGCCCTTGTTGAAGTCAGAGCACACTGCTGAGGGGCAGCCAGGATGGTATTATACTTACTCAGCAGGAGTTGAAATTTTGGAGGTAGCTTTTTCCAGAAGTGGGAGATGACACTAGGGTTTTCAAAAGGGCCTAGATGACTTAGGGACACAGCACCTTTGGTTGTTCCCCTAAATCAGGGGTTTGGGGGCTCTTGTGCAAGCTGTGATTGATGACTCCCAGCCAGCACACATCTTGGAGAAGTGGTAGGAAGAGCATCATCTGCACAAGACAAACTCTCCTGCAATTAGTCAAATCATCGCGAAGTCTATCTGTTTTCCTCATTTGATAGCATTCTGTTTGGTTCACCCCTGAGGTTTCCGTTGTTGTTTGAAGTTGGATTGAGTCTATTAACCTCTTAACTGCTTCTGGCTCTACCTGGCAGAACTGCATGCTACACTGATTTCGGTGGAATGCCAGTAAAATGTTGGCAAATGAACAGATGCTGTTGGGACCCAACAGAGAAGTGGTTAGCCGCATGTATGTTGTTCAGCACAGCAGCCTGAAAGCTCATATTGTGAGAAGCACTTTTCAACATGTGTAAAGTTTGACACATATTTCAAAGGAAAGGTTTTAATTACTGTTGGCAGGTCTGCCCCTGTAGCTGAAAAGTGACTTAATTTTTGACCCCGGCAGCAGAGGAGTCTGTAAATCAGGTTGTCATTGCAGTGCTAATTCAAATAAAGAGCTGTGGCTTTATTGCCTGCATAGGACTCCTACAGGGGTTGAATGTGACCCACAAAAATGGCTGTTGGGCTACAGACTGAAAACTAAGTGACTTGAAACGAGTCACCTTGTGCCTCAGTTTGCAGAACAGTAGAAACAGTACTTCCACTCTTATAAAGTGCTGTTGGACCTAGAGGTGAAAACCCCTTCCTTAGTTATTATAAATTACAGTGTACTCTGATGATGGGAGCCACAGACATGTCATAACTGTAAAGCTGGGTCTACATTTATGTTTAGAGTGTCTCTGAGTTCAGAGTGGCACCTCTCTACCGTTCATATTTAGGCTCCAGCAACCTCAGTATGAACCAGAGTTCTCATGAATAGCACCATATTAATGAGAACTCAGGCCCTTTTTTTTCAGACATAAAGGAAAGCCCAACTTTTGAGTTAGTTCACTGAAGTAAGACAAAATTGGAAATTCACTTTCGCCCCCCTCTTCTTTTCTTCAGGTTTTGTTTTCTATCTCTGTCTTGTTCAGAGCACCACCTTCTTCTCTAATAAAGTTAGAAGAACGAATGCTGAAAAACTGAACTGATGAAGCAAGAAAATGTTCAGTTAGGGAAAACTAAGAAGAAATAAATTCTGACCAAATCAGCAGATCTTTCCAGCGCTTTTGGAAGCAAGCACTTTTTTAAGGTGTCTAGCTCATTAAGACAGAAAGTTCAGAGATTTTAGACAAGTCATGAACAGACTAACAGCTTGCTAAAACTAGGATGTGGTGTGCAAAGGGTCTAGGAGCCCAGCCTACCCTGGAGCCTGCACCAAGGAGGACCTTGTCCGTACCAGAGGAGCTTTTTACCTTGCGCCTGTGACTGTGCTCGATGTTTCGTTGAAAAACAAAGGTTAGGACCAACACTCTTTGCCTGCCATTGCATTGTGTCACTTTAGGCAGCCCAGATAGTCCAGCCCTTTCCTGAGATTCAGCCTGCTGCAGGGGATCCTCCCAGCAGTGTGGGTGCTCCTGGTTGAGGTAGGTGCCAGATTTGAAGTCCCCAGGGGCTGCTGCCTGCAGAGCTGTGACTGATACTGCATGGCCACAAGTGCTGATTTCCATGTGAAGAGTACTAGGATGCTGGGTTATGAAGGAATGGAGGTAGTTTTTGTTTCTCCAGCTTTTCTCCCTTCTCTTTTCCAAATCTGTCCATCAGTCTCCCTCCAGAGATGAGGACATCAAAGAGTATTGTCCATCCGTGCTTTGTCTTGACTTGTAATTCATATGCAGCTAGGGTAACCAGGCACTGGACCCCTTCTCTTGCCCTCTGATAAACCATTTATTTTAGATAAGAGGAGGGATATAATGTAGTAAATACAGGGGGATAGATCTGGCAAAACCAATAAGAACCAGCTGACAGAGAAGGGGAAGAAAAATTCCTCCTAGTGGTCATCAGAGTAGGCCGATATGGTTTCATTATTATCTCAGGAAGGAAGTAGCAATGCATGGAACAAGACAAACTGTGCAGCTGTAACACCTGGACACCACAGTCATTTTTACCCATGACTAGATGAAAAAGTGAGTTTTCAACCTACTGCCAAGTATCTTTCAAGCAGCTGCTCCTCCAACACAAAAAGACTGGCTTTGCAAGAAGCCTGCTGGATGATTTTGCACTGACAGTGGTGTGCGCGTCCTTTTGTGTGCTGCACTATGTATATCCACATATTCCTCAGGCACAGGTTTCCATAAATAACCCCCTGTCAGCGTTTTCACTTAAAATGATGAGTTTGCACAACAAGCATCTTAGCTTACAAGTGTGCTGAGCAGGGTGGTTACCTTACATATGCTTGCTCCGGCTAGGAGCTCAGAGCAAGCTGGATTACAGCACATATTTGTTTCTTCTCTTTGGCTTTTCCCAGAACCACCATGCCAGTTGGCACCACCTGGTCCTGATGGATTTAAAAAGATGTCAGTAAGGAGATAGGCAGACAGTGTGGTTTGGCTGTTAATGGTAAAGAAATGCCTAAATCTACAAATAGTTTTCAAATCAATAGGCTGTGCAGGTCTTCAGGCACATAACATGAATATTTCTTTATGCATATGCAAAAAAAAAGTTTGTTTCACACTTGAGGTGCCAGCAGGTGATGGTAAAGGTGGGGCAGTATAACTATCTCTGTAGGAGCAGTGGGTTTGTGTGCCAGGTGTTGATCTCAGCTCCCTCATCCTGGGCAGTGAGGCTCTGAGCTGTCAACAAGCACCACTGGGAGTCCTTTGGGGCAGAATCTTTGCTTTTTTTTCCCCCTCTCTGTGTATTGCTTCTCAATGATTAGGCCCAGTTAAAAGGTCTCTCAGCAGAAACTAGAGGGCATTCCTACTTATTGCTTGTATGAATGCTATATGAAGGACACCATCACAAATATTTGTGATAGATGCTACACAGTGACAGTACACGGGATTTTATTAATGAAAATCTGTGAGTCCATGTGAGAAAGAAAACATCTGTTCAGTTAGGAGAGTCCAACTCTGCATGGGCCAGTTTTATTACTATAATCACACTTTCATTAAGTTAATTCCATGGTTTCCAAATGTGCTAATACTCAAATAAATGATTTAAACCAAATTGAACCTCTTCACCTTATTAAAGCTTTTTTTTTGCAACAGTTGACACCCAAAAAAATCCTGACTGAAAGACTCCAGTAAAAAATTCCAGTGAAACAAGAAATAAGGTCAGTGTGGACAGCAACCTTTTAAATCACTGCACCAACTATTCCTGTTGTGATGAACACCCTAGATAAGGTGTGAGTACTAAAAATAAACCAGAATTCCTCAAGTAGCTGTACAGCATGTAAGTGATTTAGGAAAGAGGATATATTTAATAACTTGATTATTATAACAAATCCAGTATGACTTCATGCTAAAAGGTTGGGTGGGTGTAATTCTTCTCTGGATGAATATTCTGAAGTTTATATGAGAAGCTGAGTTTTTTGGGTTTGAGCTTTCACCATTCTACAAGCGGTTGTAGCTATGCACTGACACCACCAGGACAATAACAATGATTTAACATGATAGTAACAGCAATATAGTCAAAGCTTTGTCAGAATTTCCATTTTAAACTTTGTTTATTTAGAAATAATATTTCAACCAGTTAAAACTGCACCAAGCACAAACTTGGCATTTGTGGTTAGCCTGGATGCCTGGATGTAATTACCTTCTTTTATTAAAAAAAAAAAAAAAAAAAGTTACTTGTTTTTTTCATTATTTTCAAAAGCATTTCTTTCTCTGTTGTTGTTGTTGCTGCCATTGTCCAGATGAAAGAAGTTTAATCTTAAACAACATGGTTTTGCAACCATGCTGTCCGTAGAGAAAACAAATTGCTCTTGGCATTAAAAGCAGCTGAGAAATGTAGGCCTGCATGCAGCTGATCCTGTGGCCTGGGAGCTTTGTTATCTGCACCACTAGATGTGAGAGCAGCCCTGTGCTGTGGGAGATGAGGGAACTGAGCTCCCAGTACACATCCTGATCCATGTGTCACTCCCAGGGACTGGAGCTGGGAGCACCATTCACAAACCTGCCAATCAGAAAGGAGGAGGAACTCCCCAGCACTGGGTAATGATTTTGCCTGCGCATCAGTACCACATTCCTAAACTCAATATGCAGCAGATTCAGGTATGGAAAGCATTCCTGCTGCACTACCTGATCCCATCAAAGAAAAGATAATCCCAAATACAGGATGTAAATTTGGAGGTGGCTTGAACCAATTCATGGCATTATTTGTAAGGGGATAAATTCTAATTCTGAATCGGAATTTGCTGGAATTTTAGAAGAGTTCAGAATTGGTCCAGCCTTTTGAGTATATATCTATGACATCTTCCTAGACAGGAAAAAGAACAAAACTTTACATTAAAATGAAGCCAAACCTGAGAACATGTATCCATATTCAAAGAATAAAAAGCCCAGCGTGGTCGTATAATTACTCTAACTCAAGCAGTGTAAGCCCCAATCAAGGCTGCACTCACAAGAAATCCAAGTATGTTAATGGTAAAATTGAAGGGGAGAACCACCCAGGCAATGTTAATTCTCTCCTGAAATCAAGTCAAACTGCTATTTCAGAGTTTATGACCTTACATGAGAATGAATCAATTTTTAAAAGCCTCGTAGTTTTTTAAATTGGACCCAGTTTTTCCCTTTTCACATATCTGGACTTCAAGGAAGCATTAAGACTCTTCATATGCCTTGCACGTATTTACCATTTCTGAAGCATAACTTGAATTTTGATTTACCAGAGTTTACAAAGTTGTTTTGGAGATGATTGCAACAATTGTGTAAGGAAACATACAGACTTCGAGCTCTGATGATTCATTTTTGTGCTTGATCTGTGATTTAGCAGCAGCATATTAAAGTGTTGATGCTTTCAAATAGAACTGAAATATTTGCTTTTCATAAGACTGCTTAATACGTAACAAAACACCATAGAAACAAGGAAGCTTGCCTCATTGATTTTAATGGGTATTTGTTTCCCAAGAAGAATTTGCTGGTTCAGTATTTTCCTAGTTGTGCAAAAACAGTTTGCATGGAAAACAGGTTTGACTTGCTTGGGTTTTTGATGCTGTAGAAAGAGTGAGAAACATGTTTTGGGACAACTCTTCTTATGGAACTTTGACAAGTCATCAATCCTTTGCTGTGATGGCTGCAGTGTTTACAGCGTTTGTGAAAGCAAGCAAGCTCGTCACATACTATCGTGGAACATAAAGCAGGAATCCTGTTTTCAGGAGGAATTAACTCTGCCCCTTTCTCATACAGATAGTTAGACCAAGGCTTCAGGACCACAGCTGGGAGGAGTTGGGCATGGACATGGGCATGAGTAAGAAGAGCTAAAACATGTTTCCATCCACCTCAACCCTTGCTTGACCATACACATCAGATGTGCAGCCAGGTGGGTCCTGAGTTATTGGAGGCACCATTTCCCTCTCTCATTTCAGACCAGGCTGGTGCACACGTGTTTCAACAGTGCTAAGACTTGGGATCAGGAATGAAATTCTGGCAGAAGCTGCTGAAAACTTTTCAGGGCTTTCAAGGTCAGATTTTTATAGGAAGAGAATAAAATTGTTCATTAGCATGACCTTGCATAATATTGTGTAATGCTCTTTGGAAATAATCCTCCCCTTGGCCCTAAATGATGTGGTTGCTGATATGTTTGGTGATAATCACCTCTTTCTGTGGACTGCTCTGGCAAGAGCCACACTGCTGCCTCTCCTAACCAGCACATCAGGTCCCACCCTGCTGATTTCTGCGGTCTTGTTGCTTCCATCATCTCTTTTTCTCCTCTGGCCTCCCTGGATAGAAAAATGACTGTGACTGTGTCCCACACCTACAATACATCTACAGCTTTTCTGAAAACTGACAGCAGTTTCCTTCTGAAATTGTGCTTACTCATCCTTTAGCTGAGTAAGGACCTCAGGCAGATGTTGAAGCCCAGAGGAAATAGCCTTCCTTGGACACCAGCTGACTCAGTCTCCTTGTCACTACACTGGCATCACCACTCACCATTTGCTTGAGTTGGGTGGAAGCCCCAGGGCTGCTTCTGCCCATTGCAGCCCCAATCCAGGCGTGTGACTGTGCACACTCAAGACATCAACATGGTTCCCTCCATCAGCTTTGAGGACAAACCCACCAAGTTGAAGCGATGCTCTTGCCTGAGGAGCTTCACTTCCCATACGCTGGTGTAGCTGACAACACCACTCCCAATTTCCAAGAGGTTATGCTTTTAAGCAGCTCTTTATTATAACATCTTTTATTTCATTTAAGACTTAGGAAATAACACTGGTGTGGTAGATGATGGACAGAAGCAGAAAAGATGGGGTAGAACTTCATAACCTTTGGGCTTCTTTCAGATTTACGAGTTGACGAAAAACCCAGGGGAGCTTTTCCAATATTGTTTTCATACTCCATGTAGCTGGAAAAATGAAATTCTTCTGAATAAGCAAGATGAGGAAAATACTTAGCTCTGACGATGCTGGGAAAACTCTGGGGTTATTTTTGTCCACGTATATAATTTCTGGCCAGACAAAAAAAAAAAGAAAAAAAAAAAGGGAAAAAAACCTGCCTCAAGTGTACTGAGTATGTGAGTTTCTTATCTTCTATTAGAAAACGTAAGCACTGGCAGGAGAAAGCAGACTTTCTTCATTAGGTGCCAGAATATTTAACATAGGTTCCTCAGTATCGGAAAAAGTAGTCAGAAGAAAAACAAGAAAAGTCATTATCTGTTTTTTTCCCCTTTTAATAACCTTTTCAGTAGCACAATGAATTCAAAGCTAGGCGCATTCCCCTCAGTGCAATATGGTCTCTAGACATGATTTAGATGGAAAATTTAAGTAAGATTAATGCAATTTATTATCCGCCAGGATATCCCTACAAACCACACTGCTTGGCTGAATTTTTGATTCTCATTCTAATATTTCAGATGAGATTTCCAGACGGGTGTCTTATTCCTCTATTAGTTTAGTGAGGGTGATATAGAGTTTGTAAAACAGGAGAGGTTAAGCTAGTTTTAACACTTGATTAATCATTTAAATTACTTTGTTACTGTTTGAATCCATTGACTTTTGTTTACCAAGCAACTCCCTGAAAGTCAAAGCCAACAAAAACGGCAGGCAGCTTTCCAAGTTGTTAATTTATTCAATGAATTCTTCAAAGGAGTTCTAAAAGGGGAAAAAAGGAGCAAATTTATAGTTACATTGAAAGGGTAGAGCAATTCTTGCTCATTGCTTGCTAAAAATGTCTAGGTTTTTATGACTCAGAAAAGAAGCCAATATTCAAATACGCTGGCCAGCTCCTGGAGACATATATTTTTAAAGCAAATGAAAGAAGTACTCAATAGAGCCTGACTGTGTGTTCATGCAAATACTGATCGAAATAAAGTCTACTCATGTGACAAGCCACACTTTTCTCTGCTTTTTATGTGCAACTGTGACTTCATCTGAAGCAAGATTCTATTCCCCTGAAGGAAAATGTGAGCACTTTCAGCGGGAGCAGGATCAGACCCGTAGGAAGTCAAGTCAAGAGCACAAGGACAAAGCTTTTTCTAAAGCAAGTATGAATGGGTGATTAAAAAGCCCCCTTCAGTTACACAATGTACATGTGTACAGTTTGCAATTGTCCACTGGGGAAAGGAAAAAAAAAAAATTCCAAGTCCTAAATCATGAAAAAAAAGGCTAGCTTTCTATTCTGTATATTACAAAGTCTAAGTTTGGTAAATTGATTACAATTTCTTTACAGAGACCTATCAGGAATAAACCACTAAGTCTTAGACATAAATTTGAATTCCAGAGTCTCCAGCTAACCCAGCTCATAAATGAATTCCTAAATGCTGACTGTGCCAGAAGACCCAGCACTGCAAAACCACTTGGCAGAAGCCATTAGTTTCAATGAGATGAACTGCTCTATTTAGCTCTCATTCAAAACTTTACAGAAATGCCAGATTTCCATAAACACAGGTTTCCTTGAATTTCTAGGGCTTTGATTAACTGGTAGATGAGGGTGTCTTACAAATATAGATTTGTATGCAGAGTTCAGCTCAGAAAGCATGAGAGACTGGAGATGGACTATAGGCTTTTCTTTCTTACTTACTTTTTCTCTTCCTGACCTAACAGAAAGCAGGAAAATTCCCTTAGAATATTTTGGAGCTGAGGCTTCAATAATTAATAATTATTCTGTGGTTTAACACTGTTGTAGATCATTTTCTTGTCATTTATACCATCCTATGTTAAGCTTTTTATGACAGATTAATATCCTTCAGATTTTATAGTATGGTTTTAAAGTCTTGAAGCAATGAAAGACTAAAAGAAAAAGAAAAAACACAACCCCTCTATTTTTTTCTCTTTAAAAAAAATAATGAATTTGTGGAAGCTATTAAAGGCAAAGGATACCTCTTTTGTCAAGGGACATTTTAATTTTGCTATTTTTTCTTCTACTTACCTGCACTTTTTTGTGACTCACCCATCAGTCAATTATGTGGAGACCAGCAATGTTTTTTGATGCATTTGAATTTATGGTCATGATAGTTAGGTGAGGAGGAGTTTTGGAGATTTTTTGTGCATTCTAGGATTTTGGCCAGATTATGGACCAGTGCCTTTTATGGCCTGGATGTAGCAGCACTACAGATCAGAAAAGCAACTCTCTCTCTTTCTCTCTCTCTCTCATTTTCCCATCCACCAGCAAATGTTCCTAAAAAACACATAACCTCTACACTCCTATGGTGATCATCATAAATCTATGCATAAATGGCATTGCTAGTGAGAGTGCAAGACCTGTGTAGATAATAACATGCAACTACAGTTTATTAACCTTAAACCTTCTTAAATCAGTCATAGAACCATAGCAGCCAAGAAAACTATTGTGGTGAAATGCCATGAACTCTAGCTTGCTTCTAACACTAGGAATATTTCCCCTCTTCTCTAGTTTTTCTACAGTATCTCTGTTCTCAACCAGAGTTTTTATAATAAAAATTATAGTTTATGTGCATGTTTTTTGGTTAGGTGGCGAGAGTCTGATTCAGCTTTTTTTTTTTTTCACTTTAAAAAAAAACAAAAAACATTGGCTGTGTGGGTGCTGAGCCACGAAGCCTGTGTGTGGCCCCGCGGCTTGGCATCCACACAGTGGAGTCCTGCTACAGCTGGCAAAAACTGCTGGGATTTCATAGCTGTAAAGCACTACGTTAGGCCTTTGGCATTACCCCACCCTTCCTGAGCGTTGCTTTTGAATATGCTCGTATCCTTTGGCCATCTACGGATTACGGGCTTTCCAGTGTATTCTGTTTGGCTCACAAATGAAAAAGGTTACTCAAGCCTGTACGTGCAGAATGAAACGTGGTCCAGCTTTTCATTGAGAATTCCCCTCGTTTACTATTGGATTTTCCTATGGGACTTGCAACAAGGAAGCTGAATTTGAGTCTAAGTGATTGATCGGCATTGTTGTGTTGACAGAGGCGAATTCAGCTGCTGAGAACACTGCCACCGGAAAAAGGCAACTGGAGCAAGAACAGTGAAAGCAACACAAATCTGAAGGCACAACTAAAGAGCACTAAATTAACCAGACTATCCAGAAGATGTTAAGATGTTGAAGACCTAAAAGGAACTATGTCTAGCCCTCAAACTTAGGTAACAAAGAGTGATACTGCTGAAAATGAGAGCTGTAATGTGAGGATCTCAGAAACTCTAGAAATGAGCTGAGAAGTTTGCTGTCAAATGGGATCGATTTGTGATGTTTATACAGCACTTAGAGTCATGACATGTATTGGGGTATCAAATCCACATCTCAAATATTCAGACTTCTGTTTGGGATAAACATTATATTGAGTATAGACATCAATTTGACTATTTAAACTATACAGTTCTATTTACCAAAGAATAACTGGCGAAATAGGAAAAAAAAACGCAAAAACCTAAACCCCAAACCCCAAAGATAATTTACTACTGTGTCTCTATTTCTCTTTACAGAAAAAAACCACCGAAACATAGTTTAGGTCTGAAGAACCATGTTTCTTGAGTATCTGTAAATCTATGAACATCCTGCTGCTTTGACTGATTTCTGTGAGCCCTAAAACCCCAACTTTGGTGAAAGGCCACACACAGATCACAGACTGCATAGGAGAAACCTTGATCTCTCACTTGGCATGGCACAGAGGCTGCCTGTCTGTTTGAGAGTCTGAAATTCAGTAGCGAACCTTGCCTTTCAGAACAGGAATGAACCATAGTTTCCTCTTTGAAAACACAGTCAAAATGAGCGTCCTGCTCTTAACAGCCAATGGGCTGGTGTGCAGAGCAGCCAAACAAAATAGGGGGCCTTCAACTGAGTGCTTTCCTCACCTGGATAAGACACAAACCTGTGCCTCGTATAGACCCTGAGAGCAACCTCAACAAAGATGTTGAGGCTTGTTGTGTGAGAGTGAGAGAGTTTAAGAGTTAGGCTGATCCAGGGGCCAAAGATGTAGGGCATGTAAGGGGAGAGTCTAACCTCATCTCTGAGAGCTGGCTACATGTTTTCCGGTTTCACTTATACTGCATTGCTAACAGGCATGCTAGTGAGCGTTATCAATCCTTTATTAGTTGGTCAAATTAATTCCTGCACTGTGGAAGCGATGAGTCTTGAGAGGAGTTTTGGAGGAGTTTGAGAAACGGAGTAACTTGGGTTTTCCACTGAGCAGAAATGTGTGGGATACCATCATCACATGATCGTATATCAGCTATACTATCCGCAGACAGCTTAGATACTGCAGGCACAGCATAGCTTTAATTTTCCTGACAGGGATTTTGTGTCTTTCCAGGGTTTGGATGATTATGGGAAGCTTGCACAGAGTGGAGGAAGTAGAGAATAAGGCGGAATTTGCCATCTATAATGCCAAACGAGCCCTTCATTCACTTGTCTTAAACCTTGTGCTGTCAGTGCCTGTCAGATGCAGTCCCTCCAAAAGTTAGGAACACCAAAGTCTGCACTGCCTGCAGTGCCTGGCACTGTGCAGCGTCAGAAAAGATGGCAGAGAAAATGACACAACCAAGCAACCAGGTAACGCGATATCATGTCACCTGGTTTACCTACCAAGCCTTGTCAGTCACCTCTGAGTCCAGAAAAAGGCTTATATACAATTTCTTACATTTGTGGAGAGATGCTGGTGACAATAGGTTATTTGTGTCATACCAGTGCACCAAACCTGGCTGTGTTGCACATGTTAGGGCAGGTCTGCAAGCACCAAGGCGTGCACGCATGAGCACATCTACGGATGCAAACCTATCAGTGGGTTATTTGCTTGAGAAGGAGCCATGAGATCCAGCTCACTGTTTAAGAGAGTGGCAGAGGTATTTTCACATCTAATGCACACAATAAAAATATCCTTCAGTAAAAAAAATCACACAAAAATTGGTGCATTTAAAAAAGGTTCCTAATGAAAAAGAAAGAAAAGCATCATTATCAGTTTTTCTTACCCATTTGAGTATGTGAGGAATTTTGCCGTGAATTTTTATTTCAGATAACAAATTCCAAGCCCCCATTATCCGGGTGGAGGAATGAATACCCTCTGTTCATATTTTTGCCAAGACCAAACACGAAAAATGCTCAAACCACACCTGTTTCAGTTCTACAACACATATACTTCTGCTTGCCAGCTCTCTAGCTGACAAAATTAGTTAGGGGATTTCTGATACTTTTTTTTGTTTTTTCTATTTTGTTTCCTTTTCAAGGCAGTTACAGGACAGCAGTAGCTAGGGCATGCGGTTAGCTCATAGGGATGTGAGAGGGAAAGCAGAAACACTTTAAATCTCCAGCAGCAGTTACATAGAGGAAAATCTGGCTCTAACATTGAATGCGAGCTAGTGTGAGGGTGTCATGGCTGTGTCGTGGACATTGACGAGGGTAGGTGAGGTTACGCTGCTGAATCAAGCGGGTTTGCTCAATCCTTCTTTGAGGTATTGTCTGATGAGGCTCAGCACAGCACCTGAGATTGTCCATGTTGTGGACAGAGAAGGAGAGGTTGTTTTGTAAGAAAGGGTCTGAATCGGTTTAATGCTCAGTGGCAGAGGCACTATGCCTGGTTTGTCAGTCAGATGCTGAAGGGAAACTGATGCTTTTGGATATCTAACAGCATTATTCTTTTCAGTATCTTCCTTTCTCTTCAGAAGTGCAAATGTGAATTTAAAAATTACCCTGTTATTACATCCCCCAGGCCCTCACATCAGTCAAGCGGAGAACCACCCTATGAGGACCCTGGACTGCTGTTCCTTGATGCTCCTAGTGATCAAGTAAAATCTCCCTGGTCGTTGGATTTGAACAAACTGTGGCACATAATGACAAAGACTTATTTTGTCGTCTCCCTAAACATTTCTATAAAATGTGCACTCTGTCTAAAATGTAAGCTACAAAGTAAGATTTTTATAGAGTTACTTTTTCAGATGTCTGAAATGATTTTTACCTTCTTTCCACAGATTTCTTGATTTTAACTTACAATAACAAAATCTGCTTAAGGATGCACTGAAATACACAACATCAAGGAAGCATATTAACTAATGAATTAAATTTCATCTATATTACACTAACATCAAAGATTACAAAGCCAGTATTCCTGCTACAGAAATGATGAATGAAAATAGTTTCAGAAAAATAAATCACTTTCTTGAGAAAAAATAGTCTATATTTTTGAAATACCTGTCTCCGGTTTGCTGCTCTATGTCTGGTGGGACTATTCATCTCTTTCACTTTAGTTCATGCTCATATTTTGACAACAGTGACATGGTTTACTTTATTCTGTGGGAGGGATCTTTTACAATTATAAAATAAAACCACAGGTGCCTCTTGCTCTCCTCTCCCAATAAAACTCTTATCTATTTTATTTTATTTTATTTTATTTTATTTTATTTTATTTTATTTTAATTAACAAAAATAACTCACAGATTATGCAGAACCGTTTATCAGAGATCAAACTCAAGGTGTTTTGTGAAAGAAGTATATTAAACTGAGAATTCTGCTTACTGTGAAACATCAGAGGAAAACTAGGGAGCATTAGTAAGATTGTATTATAATGGCAAGGCAGAAATATTTTTGCAAAATGGTTTTCAAATGCTATTGGCATTTGAATTTGAGAAGTTTAGATTTAAGGAAGAACAGCTTTAAAAGTCAAACTCAAAACAGTTTGAGTTCTTTAATGTTTATTCCTGAAACTGGCAGGTTTTATTTATCTGAGAAACTGAATCCCAGTGTCTTTTCCATGTCTCCCCAAAATAGTTAATTTTGAAACAGCCACAGGAAAATTTAATTACCATTGTAGGCTAATGAGTTTGGGGCTGGTTGAGTGGTATTATTGGCAGATATTTCGTAGACTGTAGATGTATCTGGCTAATTCTTTTTTCCTGAAACACAAAGATTTCTGTAGTCAGCCATTTCTCCTGACTAATCAAAGGAGTTTAGAGCACCTAGCTTCCCTGTCCATGCCCACATGATGAAGACTGCTTTTTGACCCCTGATGATTAGTTGGCTCTTTAAACTATTCAGTAGTGCTGTATAATATTGTTTAATTTTTGAAAATTTGAATGTTGTGTAGTAGTAGTAAAAAGCCTTAAAATGTCTGTTACATTTATGCAGTCACTTTTATCAAAAAAGTTTATAATCTCACCAAAGAATGAAATCAGATCTGTCCAAGGAGACTGATTGTTCATAAAACAATGTTGACTAGCATTATTTCTTTTCCAGTCCTTCTTCTCTGATTACATCTTGTGTCAGTTTTATTCCTGTTCTGCAATTGGAAACCCACAATAACAGTGCTATAAAGTTTCACAAATCTGCTCATGGTCAGCTCTCCTATTGATTCAGACTCTGAGGATTCGGTTTTTTACCTTTTTTATCTTTTTTTTTTTTTAATCCCCCCCTCCAAATAGGCAGAAAACACTTATGTTATCCAAGAAATTTAAGAGTTCTGTTAAAAAACATGTATATAGAATCAAAGCAGGACTCTATGTGCTGGCACAGAGAGCTGAGTTATGGCAGCGCAACAATTTACCACCCACTCCTCGACAAGCTGTCTGTGTTTGATGTCTGTGCATTGCGACTGAGATGAGGCTATCCTGAGGTTAGTTACACCACACGAGTAGGATGAGCTCTCAACTCAAGCATTCAAAGGTGCTTTGGCTGAGGAGCAGCAACTTCTTAAGGAGTTACCACGATGTGGCATTGAATCCCCAACATGGAGTCACTTATAAAAACAGGCTACAGGTTCCTAAGTCCCTTAGGTCCGTTAAAACTGTATCCACTGTCTCCTTCAATGATCCAAACACACACACACGTGCACACGAATGCATATACCCTTGTGTCCATTGATAGCATAAAGCTCTGTTAGGCTTCTCTACTCAACAGGTACGCCTATAGCTCAACAAAGCATGCACTATACTGACCCAAATGATTTCCAGAGCTCTTATGCATATGCACCATGTTTCATCAGAACTGTCAAAATTACAGCGGTACCTTTTTTTCCCCTGTTTTCCAACTTTCCGAGCTATTTATGTAAACAACATTTTGAAAAAAAACAAACGAAGTATTCTTTCCTGGCAAAAGCGGAATTTTTTTTTTTTCAAATTTGCTATTGATTCAGGAATGCTTTTGCGCTTAACACCTCCATGAACTTTTTTTGGGACAGAATATCTCATCTGGAAGGTCCATTCAGAGGTGGCTGGCTGGCGTGCCAAATGCAGGCTCCAAACCTTATCTTCCTCAGGTGCTAAATTACCTTTCCTGATAGACTGAGCTAAATCTGGGGAGCTGTTTGGATTAGGCTTGAACAGTACACTCAGATCCCAGCCAGTCCCTCTTCCGGACACCCAATAGCCCTGTGAATTTTCCAAACTGATAATGTCAGTCTTGAAAGGGAGTTGGTCTGAGAAAGCACTTTTCACTGCATTTTTTTCTGAGGGAGGATCAAACGTGGATGTTCTAGGGGAAAAATAAAGAGCAGAGATCCATGTGTAAAGTTGGGGTTGTGGAAGTGCTCACTCCACAGCTGCCAGCAATGTGCTTGCCTGCTAGGATAGGAAAAGACATCAGTATTCACTTGAGTACAGTTTTTGTTCTGGCACTTCACCTACAATTTGTTATGACATCCAAGGGGCACTTCATGGCCCAAGAAGCAGCACACAGGGGTCCAGCAATATCCCAGTAGACCGTACTCCTTGGAGAGGGTAGGCTTGACGTAGTTGTATGTAGGGCTAGACATAGATGGGAAGATTTAGCCTGCTCTACCAATGGTAGGAGGGTTGGAGAATGCTTTAGCTTTTCTCTTATTAGAGGGCTAAAGGCAGCTAATTCCAGAGAAGATGCTATTTAACCCTCCTCATCTAAAGAGCATTGCCCATTAAGGAGGAATTGTGTTGCGCTTGACAAAAATTCCACAATGAAAATGAAAATTACAGGGATCTCAAATTTTAGTAATCTCTGGTCTGTGGGTGCATTAACCTGTCTGCGCATAAACCATGACACAACACATTCTGAGCATCACCACATGCTCAAAAAACTGCATCACAAGGACACAGAAACGGAAACTGTGGCTGAGAACCAAGGTCCCTTCAGCTCCTTCGTAATGGCCAGTTACAGATGTCTAAGGGAGAGTATCAACACATGTAACACTTTCTCCTATGAGATTTCTCTCCACCTCCAGTGATCACAAATCATGCCTTCCCTGTGCCCACCATGATATCCTCCTGTGAACCAGAGCCACTAAACCCTGCTGGGCTACCTCTAGCTGCATTTACTTGCTCAACTAGTTAGTGGTGTGACATTGGTTGAGCTCAGCCAGGATACTTCTATCTTCACAAGCTCTAGCAGGGTATTGATGTCCCTCCCCACCCTCTGCTTCCCATTGCTGAGCACACCATGGCACTACAAATATCGCAGGCCAAATCTTATGCCAGGTACCTTGCCCTTGGGCAGTGAGTCATGAAGACATCACCAGAACCCAGCATGTCTTTGTGGGAGGAGATGTGACCGTTGCCCCTGAAACAACAGCCCATCACTGCCTACCTGAGTATTTGCCCTCATTATCTTGGCAAAACAGAGACCATTTTGCTTTCACTCTTTGTGTTTTGTGCACTGTTTTTGCTTCACTAGTGTTTCACGCTCTGATATAGATGTATTTCTCCAGCAAAGCTCCTGTGCATCAAGATTTCTCGTTTCATTTATGACCTTAAGGGAAAACATCTGTTGCTGTTGCTCCTTTACCATTTGTCTTCAGCTTTCCTTGTAACTGCTGTTTTATTTGTGATATCACTTTTCACATCCTCACTATCTTTCTGCACTATATCTGCCTGTCTCTATGATGGCTCACATGCTGGTTTCAGGGCTTTCCAGGACAAAGTCTAATTATTTTATTTTTAGGAGGTATTTAAGCTAATGTCTTGTCTGTTACTGCTCTTGGGGATTTTAATGGTCTATTCTCTTGTTCCAGAGTAATTTTTCCATCTGAAATAGTCCTAGAGAGATAATCTGACTCAAAATTTGAATCTTCCCATTTTTCTCTACAATGGGCAATTGCTGGACTTTCTCCAGCTTGGTTTTTATTTTTTTTCAGCCGTATTATTGATGCCTTGGTGGCGTTTGCTGATGGCTGTTGCATCAGTGACCAAACAGAGGCTCGGATTCATGTGATTTTTGCTGCTTCTCTAAGTGCGTGCCTTGTCACTCTTTTACAAAGCCATCAGAGAGAGAAAGAGGACAACTGAGATCTTAAGTTAGTGAAATTGTCCTCACTTCTCTTTTGACTAAACCACCACCAAATTACATAGTGAGACTTAGTGCAACTGTGCTCCTAACTGAGGCAATTCAGGAAAAGGGTTAGAGTTAGATGGGTAGAAGTCAAACCACAGAAGGAAGACACAACCCTTAGCAAGGGTGCCACTGAGGGGCTCACCAGCACAATATTCCAAGAGAATCTCTCTTCTATGCTTTATTCCAGTAAAGGAGAAGACGGGAAGTGACAGAGAGCATTACATCACCAGTGTCACTAGCTTGAGTCGATCCTGTATTACCTTTAAATGGCTCTTTTCTTGAAATTAGATTGAAATTTTCTTGAAATTAGATTGAAATTAAATTCAATCCAATTCCTTGATACCTTAATTGCTACCACTGAGACCTGAAGAAAGCCACATACGCTAAAAATATTGCCTGGGCTTTCAGTGACTGATACAGACACTGATTTCTTTTCCAAGCATGAGTATGTTATGAAGGGCTTAATATAATTAAGCTATAATTGCCAGGCACACCTGTCAGTGCATGGCAAAATCTGATTCCCTTAGAATAAGACTGAAGGTCATCTGAAGAATAATGTGGGTAAGGATGGCACTTCTCTATTCCAGATAATAAAATACAGGAATTTGGTTTCAGGAACTAAAATGCAACCTTTTTAGGTGCACAGACCTTAGCTGAGTATAAACGAAAAGACATAGTGTTTGCAATAGGAAGTACTGATACCACGGGTCTTTGCAAGATCAAGAGTAATGAAAGCAAGATCTTTCAAGGCAGCTCTTCTGCTGATCTCTGCGTATCCCACATTCCCTTCAGCTATCTACTGTTCTCCAAAATTGATACAGACACTTGTCCTCTTCCAATTACACTGTTCTTATGTAAGGCTCAATTTACAAACTGTGTTATACCTGCCCTGAGAGGGAAATTGTCAAGTGTTGCACTGCTGTGGCCTTTCACCTCTGGATAGGATTTGGTTTTTGGCTTTCAAAATGAGCAATGGCTCCATGTGGAGTTTGGATTCCATCATGCTCAGCTCTCAGGAGCTCTTTTCCTGTGAGATCAAATGCCTTGCAAGACTGGTCTTCGTGTTATTTCCATCATTAGATGCTGCCTGTGCTCTGCAGGCTCCCTCTAGTTTTGAATTCCACCCAGCATTCAAGGGAAAAGAGTAGATCCAGATTTAGAAACTCTTATGTCAGTCCCTTTCTTACTAAAGTAATGGTGAGAAAAGAACGATGGACGCTGTTGCTGAGACCCAAGCCAGCCTTGGATTCTAGTATCTGGGGATCTCCCACAGCCTTTATACAGGGTGTTTTCAAAATTCAAGCATAAATTGTGAAGGAAAATACTTTTCTGGATGTCCAAGTTCTTAGAGAATGGAAAAAAAGCTAGTGTAAATATTTGAGAGCCAATCATTTTCCCTCTTGCAGTTCTGCAAAATTCCACCTAAGTGGTGCAATACAAAGGAGAAAAAAACCCCTCCCAATTTTGTCAAAATAAACCTATGAAAGTCCTTTAAATGATTTAAAAATCTTTAAAGGATAGGGACACCTGCATCCACTCAAAGAGCCCAAGTTGAGTTAAAGAAATAGATACTGTGTTGTGGAAACTCAAGCCAAGTAGTGAATGATGAAAAAAACCCTCATTTAATTTCTTGGCTTCTGCAGTCTTATCAGAATGTTCTGCCCAGCAGAACTGAGCCTTGTGAAAAATGTATATACCCAAGTTCAAATGTGCAGTGTAAAACAATATCTAAAAGAAGCTAATTCCATTGCTTGTTTCTAAAATAGTTTTCAGTGCGAGAGATGGTTTTATAATCATGTGTCTATGATCAGAGACTTTTGGATAGACACCAAATCAAAACATCAGCAAAGAGAATGGAGTGATGTGGAAAACTGATTTATTCATTCATAGTCAATAAAGTAAGCATGCAGTAGCTGAATTGTAAATAGCACTGTGGAGAAGATTTATAAGCCTTAACGTGGGGAGACAGGTTTATCCCAGTTAAAATGTGCTTTTTTATAAAATGTTTATAAAATGAGGCCTTGGGTGCAAGATGAAACCTTAGGCCTGTGTGAATCTCAAATGGGCAAAATATGTCATCTGCAACCAAGTTTTTCATCTCTAGAGTAGGAAGCTAAAATTGATCTGAAAATGTAAAAAAATAAAGATAAAAATTCTAAGCAAAACAAAACTAGGCCTCAGCAGGAGTATGTACCGTGCTTAAAACTTCCCTTTGCTCCAGATTGCTGTGTTTATAAATCAAAATTATATGTCCAGTGGGGAAAAGGGAAGTAAAACTGTTTCCAAATGAAAAAAGGACAAGTGATTCATTTCTGTTAAAATCATAATTGAAAATACAGAATGTAGAAATGCTCTTGGTTTACTCATGTTTTTATTTGCAACATTTGCTTTGTTGCAGATGATACGGTCAAGAGACTGAAAAAGAATCCTTTTACCACTATAAATCTTTCAACTATTTGAAAAATAATACTTATTGCGGGCTTTCTGCACCCTATAAAATAGAGCTTCATCTTTACCAGGGATAAATGCACTTCTTTCAATTTTCTGATAGAACAGGCCATTTCAGTATTTCATTTGTTAAACAAAAAATATCTTTATTGACTCTAGTGTATAAACAACTCTCAAGAAACCCTAGTGAAATCTAATGAGGTATTTCCCTTTGCAGCATGACAAGGTTCAAATATGTGCGTATGTGCAGTAAAGAAAATAAAATTGACTCTGACAATCAGATACCTCAGCGAGTTTCTATCTTTGCAACAAATGTGCTCTCGATTCCAATATGCTCTGGCAATCAGCATTTATTTCAGTGCATCCTCCCCAGGCACTAATTCTTATGGGCCAAATCCCTGTCTCATGGAATTCAGCGGGAGTTTCGCTATAGGTACCAGTGTTGGAAAGATCTAATCCTAACTAAGTTTAAAATAATCACTTGGATACAAAATTAAACAAATGCCTTTACCCCTTGAAGTTCCAAGGACACGGAAAATTTGTTTGTCTGGTATTTTTATTTTGAAGCTCTCACATGCTGATTGAATATCAATTGCCCTCTACAATTTAGCAAGATAACTCTTCAAGGTGTTCACAGGACTTTCTGACAGCAAAATATATTTGTTCCCAGGAGCTCATCTGTGCTAGAGACTCTCATAGGGTTTTGGTTGGACATGGAATGGAGATACTCATATCCAAAAATATGCTGCATAGTCCATTCCACCAAGAGGTGGACAAGACTCCTTTATGGTTAGAAAAGCTTAAAAGCAAGAGGAAAATAGAACTGGTGTTGGCATCTCTGAGCATAAGCAGCACAAGCTTAAAAGAGGGGTTCCAGGGTGCATGTGAAATGACTCCTGAAATTCACTCACTTATGTAACAGAGGTTATTGTTGATTTATCTTAACAAAGAGATAAGGTAGCAAAAAGATAAGGACTATTACATAATCATAGGTTACTTTTTTTAATAAACATTTTAAACATATGTGGAAAACAAATGCAGAATCAGATATTAAACTCATTTAAGCATTTAAGGTAGATGCTGGTCTTCTGAGATGCATTGGAGGCTCTGTACATCAGCAGGCTTAGGTCATGGGGTGAAGACAAAAGCTAAGCAACCAGACTGATGCCATGTAACCACTCACCCTGTACTATGGGAAGCCATGTTAGTGAAGGGAAAAAGTCTCCAACATGTCCTCAAATTCTAGTCTCTTTGCCTGGTAGGATCAGCCCCTCACTTCCTCCTTGTGACTTCTATGGCTGATAACAGCTCAGCGCTTAAGGACAAATTTTGGACCTTTCCAGTCAGTTCAGAGAACAAACAAAACAAAGTAATTGTGAGGAAACTGTGATTTCCCTTCAGGCAAGATTAATTGCAGAAATTAAATGAAAAAAAGAGAAAAAAAAAATGTTTACTGTACATCAGTCACATAATCCTGCAGAAGAGCCAATTTCAAATAAGAGAAACCTGGATTCCTGAAGACGAAAAATAGAGAAAATCAGTTCTTGTCTTTTTAAATATAGAAAAAGGACTTGAGCAGCATTTGAAATGCAGTGGCTTGCTTTTGATGCCTATTTTATGATTCTCATCAAATCTGAGGTGACAGTCAATGTGTTTACCCTCTGAGGCATTAAGACGACATGTAAAAAGGAAAAGTGTGACAATGAAGGAGGAAAGTCTCCCTTTCTCAGAAATTGTGCTAGTATCCCCAGGCAGCACCTTCAGTTGAGACCTTATCTAGTTTTGTTTCTATTCCATCCGCTTTTCAAAAGTATTAGTGGAAAACTGTGACTTCAAGGAAGGTTTGTATTGCTCCTCCAGCAGCTGGAGGAGCAATTCTCTACCTTTTGACATGGGCAAAGAGAAGACTTTTTGTGGTGTAGCTCCAATATGGTTTGTGAATACACTTGTCAGGACCTGTAAAGCTGGATGCAAGCTTCTGCTGTAATTTCTGCAACCATGCTTTATCACCCAGCAGAATATCATGCATTGCACTTTTGGTCTCCTACACTTACCTCTTACTAGCTGTGTAATTACTACGTGCCTGATGACACTTCCCATTTCCTAGAACTGCTCTAATTAAGAATAACCTTCCTTTTATAAACCCAGGAATATAATGGGTAAAATTTCCATCAGATTGCTACCACCAACCAGGGGAACAGGAACTAATTGAATGGGAGTTCAGGACTACATCTGTCCCTTGTTGGTGCATGCAAGTCGCTAAAAATCTTTGTGGGTGAGGACTGGTTACTCAGACTGACTTCTACTGTGAGATTCCCACAGAGACTTTAATGAAAATACTGTGGATCAGGATGCACTCCGCAGGTGTGACATTGGAGAAATTTTTCAGATAGACAAACAAACAAATAAAATCACTTCATTTTTTTTTTTTCACATATTCAAAGAACAGATGAGGAACTGAGTGACAAAAAGATTGCGTGACTTAGCCAGAGTCATACGGGAAGATTGTGTCAGTGCTGGAAATTGAATGCAAAATTTCTGGCTCGCAGCTAGCTCCTAAATTATTTGATCATCTTCTGCCACAATGGGAATATTACTGACAATGCAGTTATTCCTCAAATAATTGCTGGGAGTCACAGAATCACAGAATGAAAGAATCTTGAAAGATGATTCCAGGTGTACATAAATACCTTATGAAAGTGTCAGTTTTTAGAGGACTTCCCATAAGCATTGCATCCTAATATGTATTTCTTTCTCCTTGTATTCTAGTGGCTTAGCATTGAAGGGTACTAACACTGTACATCAAAATCCATGGGTGGGCACCCAAACACTGGAACACTGCCTTTAATGTGTTAGGATTGTCCTCTGAAAACAATAATTCCTTTCCTCAAATTATCTTTTTTTTTCTTTTTTTTTTTTTTTTTTTAAATCTATGCATAGCAAAAAATGCCGCAAGTATCTCTTTATTTCTTATCTTCTAGCTTAGTAGAAAAAACACTGAAATAGTAAGAGCTTATGGCACTTCTCATGAGCTTCGTAGGCTAAACAGTTATTGCAGACTGCTACCATAGCCAACGGTTATGTTATATGTTACTTTGCACTTCCTTTTTGGTCTTGCCACCATGATATTTGCTTGGCTTTAACATCATTAGTTATGCTTCTCAAAGGTGAATCCCTTCCAAATGTACTTGGTATGCCTGTGTTTAACATTTGTCAGTGGTTTACACAGATTTGAAGTAGATTCAAGTATCATAAAACCAGAATGGATCAGTAGACCATCCAACCTGACTTTCTGTGCAGCCCAAACTATACAATTTCATTTACTAGGTCAACGATACCTAAAGTTTTTAAGTAAACCAAACAAATTGCAGCAGGTAGCCTTCTAGTCAACTACCCTTTCTTGCTTTGTCTTTTAATTTTATAGTTGTCTTTGCAATGAAACAACAATTAATAAACAATGCACAAAGGCAGGAGAGTATCAGTCGAAAAAGGGTCACTAGCAGTAGGATTGTGATATATGATACTCCTGAAACAATGTCAAAGAGATTTGGGCAAAAAATGGTATGATGAATTACAGGAAATAGTAAATTACAGAAAAGTGTATTCTTTGCTACTTTTTCATAAATCCCTTGAAACTATTGTCATGAGATGATGATTAGAAATTTCAGTAACACAGTGGTAGAAACAGTCTGACTCAAGAGACTGTATTTTTGGTTTTGTCTGTAAAACTTCCGTCATTGTATGTGTAAAAAGTGCAGGAAAGTATATATACATGAATTAACAGTAATCCATGTGAACAATGAATAATTTTGTACATTATCATTTATCTACTGATACATTATTTCTAAATTACAGGCTAGATCCATGGAGTTGCACTCATTTAATGATCAACTCTGGCCTCTTATTTTCATTATAAACCACAACTACAGACAGCTGAATGAAATGGGTGTAAATAATTTACTCTCTTATCTTTTCCCTTCAATCTGCAAATATTTCCTTGAACACAGTTGTATTATGCAACTGCTCTTAGGATCTTGGCCATCTACATACAGTTACCAATGAAGATTTCTACGGTGCTATCAGTCCAATCTCTCCTAATTTATTATGCTTTTAACTATTGTTGTGCCTACTTGTAAATTAACAGAGGTTTACAGTTCAGCATTTTCTTACTTGATCTGCTATACAGAAATGGAATTAAGTAGGTAAGTCCTTAACATGCATTGCTACTGATGTTTTATGTGCAAGATTGCTGTGCTTTATCTATCTGACATGAAACCATTTTGCTTCCTACCAGAAGGGTGTCCTCTGATTGTGAGTAGATTCCTCATGTTCACTGTGTTTATTTTTGTCCATCAGGATTTTATACAATGCTCACTGAGATTGACAGAAGGACAGCTATTGACTAAATGGGCTCTCCGTCATGCTCCAGGAAAACGAGGAAGGCATATAGATTTTTTTGGTTTGCTGTTAAGGCACATTCTGAAATTCTGTGGTTTTGGCTGACTCTATAGACTTGGTAGAGGCTTAAACCTGCAAAATTAAAATCTAAAAATTTGCCACTTCTCCAGCATACTGCTGTTGCTTGCTTATACTGGGAATGGTGTGGTTCTCTGACAGGGTAGCTGTCAGCCACCCGAGGCAGATTTTCAACTGGACCCAGCCCTCTGCGTGCCTGCCTTATAGCCTCCTACCCCAGTTATACCACATTCAAGATGATGGGAGAAACTGTGGTCTGTTACAGAAAAAAAATAATTTTGACACATTCTTCTTTGTAAGGCAAAAGATCCCTGGCATTTCTCACAGAAAGTTTCCAGCTATCTCCTAGTTTCTCCCAAAACATTTTCCTTCACTGGCTCTGGAGTTTAATTGCTGACCAAATGATGATGTTTGCATTAACATTCGCAAAGCGAAGTGCCAGTGCTGGGATACTGGAAGAGGTTAATGAGAATTACGCCCTGAATCGCCCCTCCAGTGAAACATGACCACTTAAATTTCATTCCTACAGCAATCTCACCTCAGTTCCATGCATGCCAGTTGAGGGAACAAGATCCATCCATTACTTCACTCAAGCTTATGCTTAACTTACACAAGCGTTCTGATTGCAGCCCCTGTCAGAACTCAGGACTCTTATATTACCTGGCATTTTAATTGCACTGGTGAGCTGAAACCCAATTTCAAAGCTAGGCAACTAAAGAAATTAGAAGTATGGTTTTTTCAAATGTTTCAGTTGTCTTTCTTAAAAATGAAGCTACTTGCATGCATGTCTAAATAAGGATTGAGGTGGGTTGCTAAATGCACCCAAAGTTGAAGATGCTGGCCTAAATGACTTGGATAAGGAGAAGTGTTTTTTTTTTACATGAGATGTTAAATAAAACCCTTGAGTTTCAATAAATAAATACCAGCTATTTAGGAAGTGGTGACAATGTGCAATCTGCAAAAACGGGAAGTCTAGGAGGTGCTGTGGTAATAATGCAGTTACTTGAAGCACATTTAAGATACAAATATCTCTGTGGTTTTTTATTTGCTTCCACTCTTTGAGTCATTCTGAGAAACTTCACGAAGCTGTGCACATTCCAATTATGGCTGAGGCATGATGCACTCCTCACTGCGTACAGAAAGCCTTACTCCAGAGAGCTACAGCGTGGGCTGAGAAGAAGTCTTTTCCAGGCACTGGAAAATGAAGATTTGAAGCACAATGTAATGGGGAACTCTGTTTCATGTGCATAAAACAAGAACAAGAGGAAAGGCAAATACTCTTAGCACAAAGAGACAATTAAAAAAAATAGGGAAGTAGCTACTTTCAAGACTGAAGCGTTTCTGTCATAACATGTGCTGCTGAAGTTACCAAAATGTTGTGGTGAGGGCATGGCTTTGTCCTAGCTGGGCAGAGGCTATTTTGACAGCAATATTTTGAATATTTATTACAAAATCACGAACACAGCCAAATCCCTAAGGGGGTTTATCTGTACCAAAATTAGTTGATGAAACAACAGTTCAAAACAATTTTGCATCCTCTTATTTTAAAATCAAGGAATGGATCCAATTAAATTAGTTTCCAGAAGTTGCTTAGTGTATGGTGGCACTGGAGCAGAGTTCATTTTGCCCTAGAAGATTTGAAGATAAGAGAAAAACAGATGCAAATATCTTCAAATAAATCTTTAAATGGTTTAGTTTACATTGCTTAAAGACTGATGATTTTTTTTTCGTCTGGATGCACTGTGAAATAGTTATCTAGTGATCAGGATTGCTAGATTATAGACCGAGATCTGCAGCTGTTATCTGCACACAATCAGAATCCAAATGCTTCCTAATGCCATTTTACTCGCACACAGAGAAAAGTAAGTATCTATGAATTTACCCAAGAATCTTGAATGAAATAATCGTTAATAACCACAATCATTATTAAAAGACAGTATTTTCTTTGTGGTTTGCTGAGGTTCACAGGACTCTTCAAATTTAGTCAGAATTTGTGTTAGAGATCTGTTCGTGTCTGCTCCCGTTCCTGTCAGTGATTCAGGCTTTTTCTCACTTTCCCAAGGGAAGTTGCTAAACATTTCCAACCAAGTTTGACTCTTCCCTCACTTTTCTCTAAGCCATCCACCTTCCAGCAAGCTCCATGCTGATAGATCCCTGATGTCACACGTAACTCCAGAAAGAGTCTATGGCTGCTGTGTAGGTAGAGGAATCTGCCTGGGGAAGGCAGGGTGGTGGTATCACAGGATGAGGGACTCGCAGGTCATTTAAAAGAATAACTTGTGGGGGTGCCTTTTAGTCTAAAATTAAATGCACTCTTCTTTTATATGCAGATTAACACCCAGATTTGCAGAGGGAGCTCAATTCCCCAAAATCCTTTTGGTAGCAGTGCTAAGTACCACACAGTATTTCAGTGAAAACCCAAGAAAATTCTGCAGATAACACACTCCAAGCCTGATTTTAAATGTTTTCTGGGCCATGCTCAAAAGCCGAAATAAAGACCTGGCCCTATTACACACACACGTACCTTGTTCCTCTAACTGCTCGTAGAGGGAAAGGTTGGCCGTACTGAGCACGTCAACACTTACCTAGGCTTGGAGGGCAGGGTGCTTTCCCATAATCAGAGGGAAGTTTTGGAATGTATTGTTGCTATGTTTTTTAAGACCTTTTGAAACTGTGGCCCTGAGGAAATGAGGAAATAGAGAGGATGAGGTTACATTGCTATTATTTCACATTTTTTGAACAGTGGATTATATGGCTGGATTAATATCATATTAGCTTTCTAAATCTTTAAAAACATAGGGCCTACAGTGCAGGTCCAATGCTTTATTCATTAAATTAATACATTTCTATTTAAAAAAATCTAGATTCTTGAGCAAGCATTCTTTTTTTGCTCTTTGTATCTCACTCAGAATATTCTTGTCTGAAAACATGTGTGTGCAAACTTTCTGCTTCTTAAATAAAAGATTTGCTATTGGGGTAATAAATCAGTGTTTACTGATTTCCTTAATTTTGGACTTGATGCTGACAGTCACTTTCTGACCAAGTTCCCCAACACCCTCGCACAATGTGCAGCCATTGCCTTAAAAACAGGTGGGATCAGTCCCTTCAGATATGCGAGAAGCTGTCCTGTTTCCCAGAGAAGTGTTTTCCACACATGGGTGTGTTTCCAGGTGCTTCAGGTAAAAGTGGTAAGAAAGACAATATTCATGTTTCCCCTGAGATGAGGAGCCTGATCCTGCACCCACACACAACAACTTATACAACTGCCAAGTCTGTCAGCTTCAGTGGAACTGTTCCTGATGTATGCCAGTCTTAGACTGATCAGAGAAAGCCTTGTTAGGTTTACTGCTCCCTAAATTCCAACATAAGAAAGGTCATGATTTTGCTACCACAAGAAATAATCTGTTTGCCATGGTTATACTGCATCATCGCAGCCCTTCTGGTGCTTTTTTTTTATCATGCAGGTGTTAAATGTTCCTATACTGATTTTTGAAGTAATATCTTCATGTATATGTTATTGTCTTTTATTAAGTTTTGTGTGTGTTGTATAGTGTATAGGACATAATAGAAAAAGTGATGAAGAATTATCTCACCAATACTAATTAACCATTTGGCAGGGTTTCTCTTCAATGGAACACCAGACTTGGTTGACTGCCTTACAGCATTTCCTCAAATGTTATTGTATCTTCAGGTAGCTGCAGGGATAAATGGAAATGACAACTAAAATGCATCAGGTCTTTCTTCGGACAGCAGGCCTAGCAGTTGTTAGAGATATCACTTGTCTGCCTTCAGATATACGGGCTTGTGTGGCCAGGGGACTTACTCCTTTGGATATTTCTTCTTATCCCTTTCTCATTGTTGTCTTAACCCCCTGACAGCTGTATTTACCCTGATTTGATTCCTTTTCTCCCCTTCCACAGTTGCCAGGGTTCTCTTTGCATCCCTAGAAAATTTAAGTTTTCTGATAGCTCACCATCCACACCCCAGTAGAAACAAACTTCTTCAGAAATCACCCTTCTCTCATTTTTATGGATGAGTGAGAGAGTGCAAGCTCATTGACTTCTAACTACCATCACAGTATTTCCTCAACAATCATTAGGCATCTGCTTTTCTAAAATACTGTAAATAGGAAAAGAAATGGTTGACACGTTATTCTCGATTTCAAATAATTGCACAGTAGTGCACATCCTGTTCAAAACACCACAATAAGATACGTTCTGTACTGCTGAAACACGAACTACGTGTGCAAATCAAAACTTCTGCCTAACAATTTCCTCCATAATACATGGGAAATTTTGCAACATCCAGAGGAATCACTTCTCCACTCCAATGCCCCTTGAATATCTGCTGAATAAACTCCTTAAGTCATCATTCTGAATGGAAAGAAGCTGATGGCTGAGCAGCACCCAAGTGAAGTGCTCTGCCGTGCACCCTTTACTCTGTGTCACAATGGCCTCTAGTGGAATAGACGCAACTGACAAACAGCTCTATCATCCCTGGGCAGCTCCCAGCTCCCCAGGGGCCTTGGCATGGCTGCAGGACTTGCTGCACCCCCATGGGCCAGGGGTCTGATGCACCTGCAGGGCCTGGGCCTGGGCCTGCGCCTAGGCTTGGGCCTGGGCTCAGACCTGGGTCAAGGCCTAGGCCTGGGTCTGAGCCTGGGCTTGGGCCTGAGGCCTGAGCTTGGGCACTGGACTGCACCTGGGCCTGGGCCTTGTCACCATGCCAGATACTACCCCTTGACTTACTGTCTCTTGGCTACTTGTTGGTTCATTTTCCCTCCCAACTGGCTCATGGGGCATCCCAGAAACCAGCAATGTATTTCCTTTATGTTTTCCTTTGAAGTAAAGGAAGGAAACCATGCAGGCCTGCGCACCTGCTGTATTTAATGTGAGAGTTGCAGCAGGGGTGCAACAGAAATAAAACTACTGTCTGTTCCCAGATGGATATAGCATTAGCCTCTTGCTTTAGCAATAGACGATAGCTGGTNCCAGTATCTGGCACCCTTGCACTAGTGCTGATCCCTGAGCTAGCAGTGCCTCTGGCTCCCTGGTGCTGCTTCCTAAAAAAAAAAAAAAAGAACAAAAAAAGAACAAATTAATTCCTAACAGGTTTATTTGCCTTCAACCTCTTACTGTTTTTATTTTAATGTGATGTAACTTTGTCAGTATTGCTTCTTTCTACTTGTTAAGAACAATGAGTACAAATAGAAAAGATGGGGAAAAATTCAGAGAAGAAAGCATTTTGAACACAGCAAATGACTTTCACAATACTGCCTTTTAAAGGTCTGATGTTATGTTTGTGTAATCTGTGCTTCCTGCTTCATAAAACACACTGCCTTATCACTGAAGATTTTGTGCTGCTATTTGGCTTTTAAAGGCATGGCAGTGAAAGTGTTGCTAAACACAGTTGTCTAGAACTTTTACCTGTTAATTTTTCTCTCAAGAGTCAGCATGGACTCCTTGTTTAATGGTGGATCATCCATCAGAGGCATATGTGAGATAAAATGCAAGGACCAATACTTAACTCAGGTTGCAATCAGCACCATCCCCACCTCCAGAGAACTGCCATGAGACTAACTGCAACTGGACTCAAACAAGTGAAGTGTTGTCTATTACGGGTCAGGGAAAAGAATGGCAACTTTTCCGAAAGAAAAGTGAACAAACTCCTGTTCATCAGGGTCCAACGTGATCAGTTACCACAGTAAGGAGGGTTTATCTCCCCTCAAAGTACAGTATGACATTCTAATGTACCTCATACGCTTAGGTAGAAAGAAAACAGAGAAACGCTGATTTTGTTAAAAAAATATATGCTTTATCATTAGCTTCAGTGAGGTCTGGATTTTCAGGCTCTTTGAAGGCAGGGATCAGTCTTGTTACAAAACAGCAACGTGACTGGGAGAGAAATAAGCTGCTGCTTATCACAGAATCATTTTTGTTGGAAAAGACTTTTCAGATCAAGTCCCAGCACTGTCAGACCACCAACTAAACCATCTCCCTTAACACCACAGCTCCATGGCTTTTAAATCCCTCCAGGGATGGGGACTCCACCATTGCCCTGAGCAGCCTGGGCCAGGACTTGACAACCCTTTTGGGGAAGAAAGTTTTCCCAATGTCCAAACTCAACCTTCTCTGGCACAACTTGAGGTCCTTTCTGCAGCTCTGTCTCCTTTCTTTAGCTGAGGGATGTCCCTCAGCTTGTTCTTAAAGGCTTAATGTACAAGTTAAGGTGAGGCATAGTCCTCTGAAGAATTGTTTATAGTCCTTCCTACAGCATTTATCACAAAGACCAACGCCATTGATCTTGTACACAGAAAACTACCATGCATCTGGAAGAGGGAATAACCACTTCCTTTGGGAACTCCTGGAGCTTAGTGTTGTTTATATCTTTCACGCACACTCAGGCGGAGTTCAGTCTTATGTAAGACCCTGTGCATTGTTTGGATTCAAGGAATCACCTATAAGAAAAGGCAAGCCCTTAAGGAAAAATAGTTTTCATCTTGGTATCAGGAGCATGGAAGGGAAGCAGCACACCAGCAGCCACTCCTGTTTTGCCGTGGTGGCGATGGGCATGGAGTAGGCAAGATGATTCCACTCCTTCTTTTCCTTGACTGTTTCACTGGCTTATAAAAGGTGATTTTCATTCCCTTGCAACATGCTTAGAAGCAGTAGGAACTGATATAAACACTTGTAGGTTAAGCGAAGCACCTGATGTAAGAAACCTCTTACCGCAGGTAGATCGATGGCAAACATTTTCATAGACCTAAATCCTTGGGGAACTTGCTTTAGCACACATGTTCTTTAGTTCCAGACATCCTGGGAATGACTAGGAGCCCTGGTGTGAATCAGCACACGGACAAGCATCTGGACTCTGCGAAGAGGGCTGCTGTGCAACACAACTTCTTTAGACACCTCAGACTCCTTGCAAATGAGACAAGTTTAACTGCTCTTAGCAGTTATGCTCCCATGTCTGGCTGATTTGCTATTGTGACAAGTTCTGTGCCCTGCTTTAACTCAGAAATAAAAAACTAAAGCCTCAATTTTCTATCAGAGGGTCTGCAGAACAAAAAAGAGGAGAAACAAAAAACACACAATACAAAGGCAGACTTGTGTCTTTGCTGAATATTTTCATTGTTTTCCCTGAGGGGCCGGTGGGTTTTTACACACAGCACTAGCACATTTCATTTTGACAACGAGTCAGACTTTCCAAGTCACTACACCTTTCACAACACAGTGCAAACTGTCAGTGTGGTAACTTCCTTAAATTTAATGAAGTTACCTTATGAAATCTCTTGACAGAGCGGGCTGAAAACAAAAACAAGTAACCAAGAAAAATAAAAAAAAAATAACATAAGGCTACTCAAAAAATAGGAGTCCCCAATGAAATGCGATACATGTAATCTGGAAAACCTCACAGTGGAGAAGGAAGAGTTGTGTGCTGACAAATGGTGCAAACTTCTGGCTAAGACTAGATTGCTGAAGGCCAGATTTAGATAACTGGCACAATTTTCAATGGACTGAATGCCTGCTGACTCCCAGTATCGGCCCTTCATGCCACAGGCAGATCATTAAATTTGTAAAATCCAGGAACTAAGTTTGAGCCTAAATAGAGCTCAAGGGCTGGTATCTTCTAAAAGACTCAAAGGACTATTGCTGTTTGAAGTCTAAATCTTTGGAAGGTCTTTATCCACAGCCCAGCCTGGAGAACTGTTCCTAAGCAGCCATGTAAAAAAATTCTAAGTCAGTCTTCTTCTTTTTTTTTTTTTTTCCCCCCCACTTTTACAGTGGCTATATGATGAGTCTAGAGAGGTAGCTTACCCTTCACTGTATAGCTGAAGAAATTCCAGGACAACAGTCAAGAAAATAAAGGCATGTCTGTCAGTGACTAAAAGCAGAGACACCCACTTAGACCAGATTAAAAAAACATATATAATTTAAGGATTAGCAGGCTAGCAGAGTTGGAAGAATTTCAAGCTCTTTACTGGGCTCAGGAGGAAATCTCTTTTAACATTCTATTTCATTCAGAAGTGGTCAAGGATTAGTGGTTTCAGAGAAACAGGTCAATACCGATGCGTGAAAACTCTAGGGAAGGTCAGCACTGTTTGTCCCGGGTGCTGTAGAAAGGAACAGGTATCACATCTTTATCTGCACTGTTTGAAGCCCAAAAGTGTATGTAACAAACAGGAGAGGGTCTTTCTTGTAAACTGTATTTAAGCTAGATCACTGTTAATGTACAGATGCCTACGCTGAGAAAAGCTGTTGCCTGCTATTCAGTGGTTTTTGGGATGTTTTCTCCATTATGATCTATTTCAGATCTCTTCCGTAGAGTATTGCTACACAAGAGATCATCTGGGGAAATCCTTTTTTTGGTCATTGCAGGACAGATCCTGTGCCAGATCGCCTGTTGTCTTCAACAACAGCAGGTCCAAGGCCCTGCTCATTAAAAGCTTGTTGAAAATTTTCAGTAAAAACTAACCTTAAAACAAAAAACCTCAATCTTAGGAAAAGTACTTGAGGTCACTAGTAACTGAAATATGTTTTCGGTTTTTTGAAAGTTTTTGTTTTGTTTTCGGTAATTGAAACAGCAGGTTTTTGTTGGCTGCATTTTCTGTTCTTTGATTGTAAATGATTTTACTGAAATTGAAAAAAAAAAAGTTTGCATTTTTTTTCAGAGGAAAAGAAATTCAATTTCCTGAACAGCTCTGTAAATTATTTCAGATCCTGATCTGGGCTAGAGAAAAACTCTTTGGACTAGTCAGGCACAGGCAGAGAACTGACCCACCTTCCTTATAAAGTCTGCTCAGACCTTGGCAGATGGTTTGTGTACCTGGAAATCAAGTAGGTCACACTTCCACACTCCCAAGTTTTGGTGTCCCAACAAGTGAAACCAAGAATACTATATTTCCCTTAAAAACATTGTCCTTACTCTTAACTTCTCTTACTGTAAAAGCCACTAGGAGAAGAAGAGGTAAATAGAGTAGCATGTATCAAAAATGGCTTTTAAGAAGACATCACTGAAACCCTGATACCATGCTGCTGAATCTAGCAGGAGCCCAGCTGAGTGGCTTGAAGCCTGTGGCATTAAAGACATAATCAGCAGCACTGAATTTCACAGTGCTGAGGAGGCAGAAATTATATTAAATCTGAGGGAAAGGGACAGGGATGGACACAAGAAATTCTTTAAGTTTCTGAGTAAGGCACAACCACTTTTTTCAACTCTGTATTGCTTGAATCTATGCATTTATTTCTTATAAAAGCTTTGGGTGAAAAATGTGAGACAGCTTTCAGATCTACAAATATCTGATGGCAGCTTTGGTCTTCAGCAGCTGCTGATTGAGGAGTTTTAAGTCCATTTCCAATTTCTAGGCACACATCTCATCTTCCTTCTGATCCTTTTCTACAGCTTGCTGACAACAACAGCATAGGCACTGAAAATCCTAGGGTTAGGGTGAAGCCCCTTGGCAAGCAGTTAGCAAGCCGGCTTCAGCGATCATATTTCTGTGAGCTACTCTGATTTTCTGAGAGTAAAAGGAGTCACAATTTTGCTGTTTAAGCAGCAATGAAAAGGCTGCCTGTGTACCAGCTGGTCAATATTTGAACAATTAAACTCTGTATTTATCCTCTTTACTAAGCTTGATCAGACTGAATATGATGATAAATAAACCATGATGAAATATTGCCTCATTTGTTAAAGAGCTTGTTTGAAGCATAGAAACAGCTTTGTCAAGTGCTCTTTAACCACAGTGCTAAACTCCCATGTTAGCAATGTTTAAAAGACCTTTACATTCCTACCTTTTTAATCAATATCCTCTATTTTTCATGCTTGCTCACATGGGAAGGACCTCATTTTATAATTGATTTTAAATAGAAAAAGATCACTCAATTTAGTGGGAGGAGTTGGACTACGTTATCTTTAGAGGTCCCTACCAACTCCAAGGATTCTGTGATTCTATGAGTCTGTGAATTTGAAGCCAATGTCAAGGTTTAATGGAAATGTGATGTGATTGAGCTGTAATTCAACACGACACATAATCTTGATCACAACTACTGATGTGGTGATAGTACTGAAAACCACACAAAGAAAATAGAGGATAGCAGCCCAGGGGAATACTTGTTAGGGTGTGCAAGCATCTACGTCCTGTGGTACAGAGCACATCAATACCCCTACGACTGGAACTGTGTCCAGAGTTGTGCTGGGTAGATACTGGGACAAAATCTGACACTTCAAATACATTTTCTATAGAACAGGTCCAGAGACCTCCAGCTTTTCTGAATTCACTCATACTTTCCATTTTGCTTCACTAATCCTTCTATTTTCCTCTTCCATTATCTGAATGAATTCAGTCCATGACACTGAGGTCTGGCCAGATGGGTTAATTCAAGAGGACATGAAACTATATATGGCTGTGTTTATTTGCGTGCAAAAGTCTCTGTCCATAAATTAAAAGCCACTCAAATAAGCATGTGCAGACACACATGCACTCACACACACTTATGATTTTTCACACCCTGTATAAGAGAATCTCAAGCACTTTACAAATCTTTAAGAGTGCATTGCACTCCCTTAAGATGAGTAATGACTGAGAACACATTTGCAGGACCTCAATTTGGCCTGCATCACACATCACATTTCCGTGTCTGCTGTAGGAATTGCCCACTGGGATTCAAGCAGAAGTTCATTTGGCTCAGTAGCCCATCCAATTGCCAGAACATGATCCATTGGTCCTTTTGAAATATAAAGAAGTGCAAAGCAGCATTATTCTTTATTCCTTCTATTAGTTTTTTAAATTATTCTTCATATTTCTTATATTAATCTTCTCCTCTAAACTGAACAGTTCCACAGTTTTCAGCCCTTCCTATTTGGCAGTCTTGTTCTGCTCCGAAGAATGTCTGCATACTCAGCATCAAATTTATCTTTACTATGATGTGAAATTGAGATCACATTTATAAAAAAAAAAATCAGAAAATATATTTGTTTGATATTCAGAGTCGGTATCTATAGGGCATGCTGCAGAATTATGTAAGAGTCATGAACTGAGGATGTGCAACATTAGCAGTTAGGTATGAAACAAACGAACACTTTTTCAGAATCAATTCGCTAAATATCTAATTGACGACTTTTGAAAACATGGACCCAAAATACTGCCTATAGAGTGACATAAGAAATCTATACCAAAATAGGTTTCCAATCACTTCTATTCTGCTACTTACTGTTTCTCCACAGCATTTGCAGCTCTAAAGGCCTAGAGACAAACTCTGATTGAACTCACTCTCCCATGTGGCAGCACTTGATCATGGAGCCAGTGTCTCTAGGACAGAATGACGATGAGACGTTATCATCCAATACATCAGAGCCCAAAACGGGACCTGATTTTTTTGACTAACATCTTGTCTCTTCAGAAAAGGCATAAATGGGAGCCTAGTTCTGTCCTTAAATACATCCAGGGTAACTCCATTTCATCAGAATTGGTGGAAAATTTCTCAAAAAGAGCATAGAGATAAAGTGACATATTTATGAAGTGAAAACAATCAAGGAAGAGACTGTCACAGGGATCTCTGTTTATTAGGTAAGTGTTCTCATGCTCTCATGACACCTGACATTCAAGGCTCACTCTAGGGAACAATCCCAATTCAGAATCATGATACACTCCCGTCTATCAAGAGAAATCAGTTTACCAAGTCTGACATTCAAGATAAG
This sequence comes from Baryphthengus martii, assembly GCA_013396935.1. Taxonomy (NCBI): domain Eukaryota; kingdom Metazoa; phylum Chordata; class Aves; order Coraciiformes; family Momotidae; genus Baryphthengus; species Baryphthengus martii. The sequence goes on along the minus strand of VWZK01010322.1, from coordinate 28,003 downwards.
CCTTTTTTATTCTTCTTGGACTCAAAACACCCAAGGGACCTCAGCAGATGTTTGTTCCATAAATGTCAGGAATCCCTTTATATTGAATCCAGAGGAAAAGATCATGGTAGAGCCAAAATCAAGAGTAAGACAGATCAATCCAAAATAGATTTACTGGGGAAATGCCAATGCCCTAAGAAACATTTTAATGATGCAACCCAGAATTAGGTGCTAATAAGTACACATAAACCAAATTAGAATAGATTTAAGATATTTGGCAGTACAAGGGCTTTGATTAGCACAGAGGGACATGTTTTGGACTGTTAGACTAAATGATGACATTTGTTATTGAACATAGCTTTAGAGAGCAGCTTTGTAGCACAGGAAAATGTAGATGTGGTTTCTATAGGCAGCTTCTACAGCAATATCTTCTCATGCCTGCACATGTGTGGCCACTATTGACTTTCTGTGAAAGTACCATCTGTATACTTGTGAGGTACCATTTGGTTTATGCACATCATTTTACCATAGCTAGGGCCACATGGTACAAGGTTCAAGGCATCAGGAGAATTGAGGCCATTCAGCATTTTGCAAGAGAGAGTGTTGAAAATGGAAAGTTACTTTTTTTCTTGCCAACTGGCAGGTAGTAAATCTGTTTTAGAGAAGTCCTGCTCCCCTTGTATTCAGAACACTCTGAAATAGTCTTTAGATATGCTACATACAACATGCATTCATGTTTGGATGCTTCTTAACACCTGAGTGCAAAGAAAAGCACAACAAATATTTATATGCACCACAGCGCAGGTCTGAGCAAATTCTAACCCCAGAATCTGCTTTGATGACCTTTCTCATGTCACTTGACATTTCTTGCCCTATTTCTTCATCTTAAAATACTCCAGAACTTTTTTAAATGTCGGATACGTTGGTGTAAATCAGACATTCACCACAACAATCTGTTGTAATGAGAGGAGCCTCAGTTTCCTCAAACATTTGTAACGCTTTCTAGCTTGTCTCTGTTTGTTGACTCAAGAGGGGAAAATGGCCCTTCATTTTTACTAACAAGAAGCCTGACAATACTATGCTAGTCACTAATAAAGGGTAAAATCAAGCTGCTAAATGAAGATCTTATTAAAAGAGACATGTGGAGTGAGAGCAATTTTTTTTTCTAGGGAAACAAACCCACATCCCTCGGAAATAAAGATTTCAAAGGAGTTTAGTCACTCATAAAAGAAGTGTTCCTATCTAAGGAAAGGTGATCTTTCCAGCAGATGTGTTATGAGGATTGGTGAAGAGACTTCATATATGTATTACCTAACAGCATTTGAATTTACGGGAATAGGTACAAAATACATTTGAGATTATGATGATTACGTATTTTTGGATCAAATAGATGAATAAATCTCTTGAGTCTGATTCTGATCTTCTGTCAGGTTCATACTGATATCAGCTGAGCTACTGATGGTTTTCTCCACTGTGAGAAATAATAGAAACACAGTCACATAACTATAGCCAGAAGTCTGGAAAAAACACAAAAAATATTTTCAGACAGAAGCTAAATTAATTCTATGGCCTGTATTTCAATTATCTTAGCTCTCACAGTTGTGTTTGGATTCCTCTCATTTTCCACTACTCTTAATGCCCTACAGTTGGGTAGTAAGAGAAACTCTCTGTAGTTCACTGGCCTAATGTCAGATCTGCCTTGGCAGTGCTCTCTCCCTTGTGAAGAACATCAGCTAAAGGAGCATTTGTGGAGACCACAAGCATGGATCTAGTCCTGAGATCAAGGCCATAAAGTGAGAGTCAGACACAAGATTATGTCAATTAAAAAAAAAATAGAAATAGTAGAGAAAGCAAGGCAAGGTAAACAGAAGAATGACTGAGACAGAGCTGCAAGGGCTCCAGCATCTCACCACCACGGTGGTGCCTGCCATGGGTGCAGGGCACCCAGAGGGACATCATGAAGGCACAGCAGCCTGTAGGGCTACCTACCCTACCTTTTAGGGTATCCTTGGATCTAGCTTCAACCTTGTTCTTCAAGTGGTTCTCTTGATATTAGAATGTCATTGTTTGGACCATGTGGGAGTCAATCCACATGGTGGGTTCATTATTCTTATATCACTTCCCTCTTGGCCTGGAATATCCATGTGAGCCAGGGCCATAAATTTTGTCCATCATTTTTGAAGTGGCAAATCTGTAGTAGCTCTATCTGCATGAATATAGACACTCACTAGTAATATACTCATATTTTCCATTTACTTCATCATAAGACTTAGGTTCAGTTCCAGCAAGAACTGACATCTGCGTATTGCAATTTACTAAAATAATTTTAGTTTCTTTTTCTTCTCTGTTAACACAGTTTTCCTGTGTGAGAGTTCAGTAGAAATAAGTTCTGTGGCACATAAGAACGCCTTTTTCTAAATATGAATTCAATTTCTTACAATTATGCTGCAACTCAGTAAAAAGAAAAGATTCTCTTAGAAGAAGATAAAAGCTACTGCATAAAAGATTAATCTGCACAAATGTTTATCATCTGGAATATCATCTGCTTTTCCTTTTTTTTTTTTTCTCTTTTTTTTTACTTTCAGTGCAAACAGATGGCTAAGGAATCCCTTTTTTATATATTTTTCAGCAACATGTTATAGATATTCAATGTGCAGTGTATGGAAGAAAAGCAAAATCAACTTTTGGCAGGTTCAGTCTATCAAGTTCATAAACTTTACTGTGTCTGTCTTGTCCAAGATTAGAGACAACCTGCTCCAAGTCAGTTTCCCATTTGCACTTAATTAGGGAGTTCGTTTTGGAGGTCAATGAAAAATAGCAGAGTACGTTTTCATAATAACTCTCCTCACAATAAAATTATTTCTCAGGCACTCATCCAATTTTCTCTGGAACAAGGGCAAGAAAAGTGGGGACACAAAGTAGAGTTACTGGATATCTTATCTGGAACTACCCGGCCTGTTGTCCATTATCCGAGGAACACATAGTACATTCTGGATATGAGGAAAGCAGCCAAACATTGCATCTTTTCAGACAATTTTCCTAACTGTACAGCTTCACTTTATTCTAGCAACTGGGACAGAGGCTTTGAAAATGTTCTGAAAAATAGGAGAGAGTCTGCACAAGGAATTTCTCATTATCACCCTTACATACATACAGTTTAATTGCTGTGGATAACAAGGTGCCCTTGTGGGAAATGCAAGAGAGGTACTCAGATTCATGAGGAAATAGCAGTAAAGAGAGAGTTGAGAAGCAGTAGGTCCATGTTTCACGCTGTGGCAGCCTGGTGGCATCTTTTGCAGGAGGCGAAACATTTCAAAGGATGCCTAACAACCACATCATGAAGTCCCTTGAAGGTATTTCCAGCACGAATTTGCTCCTATCAGGCAGCTGAGAGAGTGGCCAAGTTAGGCTCCATGCCTGAACTTTTCCAAAAGCCTAAGCCTTGTATGAATTTTGGATTTTGAGTTGGTGTCAGTTCTATCTTGTAAGTTGTAAAGTTTGTCTGAATCAAAACTATCTTGTAGAGTATGAAAAATCTTTTCAGAAGGAGATAGTCCCAGCACTTCTTGGTCAGCCAGATTCCAATACACAACTAAGTGAGTAACAATAAAAACAGGGTGCAGGGACTTGACATCAAGTACTTTGAATGCGATGTGGGTTGGGGCAAGGAATTAGGTAATTTTATGTTTCATTATAATCAACGATCAACTGGTTATGGATTCTCATACACGGAAGTTTGATTTCTTGGGCCAGAATCTGGCCAGGTGGGCATGATCTAATTTCTCTGATGTGGTTCTTGGGACTACAAAGAAACAAGAGACAAGCTAAGAAAGGCCTCTAGCCTTTTGGTCAATGAAAAACTCAGGCAAAAATGAATTACTATTTTCACACATCACACTTTGACCATGAGTTATGTTTTGGTTTGGCATTACAGCGGATATGTTTGACATGGGAAGAGGAATTTATACCTGTTCAGTGTCCACACTATCAGATTACTGACTTTAGCTGAATCTGGTGCCTGACCTCTTTGAAAGTGCACACATAACAATACCTGATTTCTTGCTCAAAGTCTTACCTATAGTGAGCATGTTCTGGGAGCTATGGTTCATTAGACAAGAACAAAGACCACACCAAAACAGTTGCCTTCCGTTTTATTCTTTGGATGTCTTTTTTTTAACTGACTGGAGGAAAGGTGCCTTGTATTCCACAGACATCCTTGCTTTTGGCTTGTAAATCAAATTACTTTATAAGATTACAGTATTGTAACATCAATGACAGTGGCCAGCTTAGAAAGAAATAGTTGGGCACCCGTCTCAACACTCTTACATTCTTTAGGAGCCACTGATGTAAAGGTCAGGTCTTTTGCTTTTTAACCTTTTTCTTCTGTATTGTACAGTTATAAACACATTTCCTTGTCATCTTAGATTATATTCTTTCCTAAAGAGAAAGATTTTATGCCGTGTAGTGTATGAATTTTAATTCACTTTGGGCCTCATTTTTTGATTGTTTTTTTTTTTTTACAAAGAGCCCAGCTGAAGGTTCCAGTTGCCTGCAAGCACATGAGATGTAGAAATAAGTGTAATTTGGACTGCTGTCTCAGACTCCTGCCTCACTATGGTTTGCTCCAGGACAGGAATACAATTACATATACAGAAATTCAGCAGCTTGCAAAGGCCTTGTAGACAGATCGCTCGGGAACAAAGGCTGCCTAATAAACTGTGATCAGAGGAACTTAGTCAGTGGCACCTTTTTTTTTTTTTTTTTTAATCGGTTTTGTTAGTAAATGAAACACAACAGTAATTTTATTTAGGACATTGAATCAAGGCAGGTCATAACTGTTGTGGGTATCTCCCTAAATCAGATTTAATTGCGTTTTTCTTCTCGCCATCATCCTTCTGAAGAAAGGAAGAAAGATTCAAAGAGTGGTTCAAATCATCTTGTAACGCTGTATTGCATTTCAGATCATTTACACTCACAGTCATGTCAAGCAAACAGACATTTCAAATTGATCAATGCAGTAATTGAAACAGCAAGAAGGACTGAAGGTGATTTTGTCAGCAATAGCATTCTTTATGAGACTGAACAGTGATGCCTTAAAATGGGATGTATCCAGGGAAAGCAAGCTTCCTGAAAATGTTGTAGCCATTACCTTAAAATAATATTATTTAGCCTTCATGCTCTATCCCTTGTGGGTTTTCAATTCCCTAGCAAGCTTTCTTTCCAACATATCTTTGATCCTAGTCTCAAAAACCTGACATTTTCATTTTACAAAGACTGGATATACAATGGACTAGTCAAGAACAAGGGCCAGATGCTCCAAATTGGTGCAAATTGGTACTGCTCCATTGCCCTCCATACAGATTTACAGAAGACAAGAATGTGGCTGAAAGCCTTCCAAAGCCTTGGCTGCTTTACTATTTAGTGTAAACACTTCAATTTTAGTCTTACTTCCTAAGGAAGTGAAGTTTATGCAATCGTCTTCTGTTTGTGTGTGTGTACGCACAAGCGTGTACGAGTGCATGAGTGTGTGTTTGTCATTTCCCTCAACTGCTTTTGAACCTGGCAGTTTAACTCAATCAGAGGGCAGGAGGTTCAAAAGGGACAAAAGTCCTGCAGACACCATGCTAGTGTTCTTATTGAGGAAAAGGTTAATGATCTGAGTCCTTGTAGCCTTTAGAAAATTTGCACTGACAAAGACTTCTTCGACCTGATTCGATCAGTTCTGACCTTCTTGGAGCCTCTTGCACTATTAAATGTTTTTTCTGCAAGAAAATCCGAGCATTCAAAGATCAGACTAACCTTGTTTAACCAGACCAGTGTTTCTGAAGAGCTTGGTTATCCTGGTTTTCTCTATTTGTTTCAGAGCATCCCTATGCTAATTTTCTCATCTGGTTGAAATCCTTAATCCTTACCTGATGTTAATAATCTTGGCACCACCACTGAAGTTGTTCCCTTTCTTCCAGCTGTTGAACAAAACACCTCCAGCATTTCCCATGGGCTTGTGTTCAGTTGCACTCGTCTTGTTCTGCTCTTGCCAAGGGCCTCAGACAGAGAGATCAGAGGGCAAAGGGAAAATTATAGATGCTAATTCACAAGCAACCTCATAAAACTATCCTTATTAGGTCTGTAAAAAAACCAACAAAATAAAGTGATAACTGCTTCACCGCTCAATCTTTATGATAAATGAAGTGATCCTTGTGTGGGGGCATGGAGAGGTAGCAGGCTACATTGCTTAATGGAGTGATGTATTTAGCAACAGTGAAAGAGAACTGCAAAGAAAATTATGTGAGAAAAAAGTCTTACCATTTGCCAAAGCAAACAAACAAATAAATAATCTGTGGTTAGCAAAAAAATACACCACACCAACCAAACAAAAAATGAGCTATTAGCTAAGCTTTGTTTGATAAATATGGGATAGGAAAGTTATGACAAAAGACAAAAATGGAAGTCTAAGATATACTTGGATAAAATATGATCTGAAACTGAACAGCAATTTGATATGCAAATGATGAATTTATGAGATTCAAAAAGCTGTGGGGACAAAGTGTTTTTTTTCCCACTGAAACCAGAAAAGCAGATGATGTTCTTCAGCAATCTTTTTTATTTACTTCATGAGGTAGTTTGAGTGAAGAAAAGAAAACCCTGAGAGCACCCTGGCCCACAGTAGTAGAAAAGGCTCTTTGCCTGTGTACAAGGTAGGTCCTTTCTGTCTGAAGCAGCAGGTAATGACAAATGAAACCAATGATACTTTCATATCCTGAAGTGCTTTCCTGAATTGGGAATCAGTGTCTTATAGAAACAACCTCTGGATCACATGTATTTTTTTAACCTATGGACACCCTGAAGTTAATACTGAAGAAAAAATTTGTCCACTTCTAGTGACTGCTTGATAAGAAAATAGATGAATTGCGGCCAGCTAGTCAGGCTGTGATCCCCTCTGTTGTACTTACCCCTCTATTGATTTAAGCAAAATGTGAACAGATCTTTCTCTTGCATAGCAATACTTGCTGACTGCTCATGGTGACCTCATTCATGCATAGTTATTTTGGCAGACAGTTAAAACTTTTTAAAAAGCCAATAAGAATAGTTTTATGAGGCTGTTTGTGAATTAGTATCACTCTTTTGCCCTTTGCCCTCTGGTGTCCTATTTAGTTTGGCCCCCTTGTCAAGTGTTGGACAAAAGGAGCTCAAAGCCAGCGTAAAACCCTAGGGAACTGCTGTGCCTGCCTTTGCTCCTTGCTACAGATGTAGGTCTTCTTGCTGGTTAATTGGTACAGCTTCATGGATGGAGCTATGCCAAATCGAGATGCAGCTCTTCAAAGTATGATGCTACTTTGTGAGTACTAATTGTGCTTGACACGAACATGGATACAGAGAAAAAATCCGTGAAATCTATACTAAGATGTGTCAGGTAAAGTTTGACTAAGCCACTCTTTCTGTCCATAGGTACTCTATGCTTTTATACATATCTCATCATTCTTACTGTACTGAAAAGGAAATTGAGACAGAGGGAGCTGAAATGACTTGTTCAGTCTGATCTGTATGTGTGCAGTTCCTACTTCAGAAAGAACAAAAAAAATTCAAAATAAAACTGAATGCAAGCAAACTGCAGAACAATTACTTTATATCTCTCTAGTTTTAAAAGAAATGCAGGGGTAAAGTGCAGTGCTTTAGCCTCAGAGCTTTCTTGACATCTGGACATACTTAGGACCTTCAAGAGGAAGGTGTAGTTGATGCAGGTGTTTGCCTCACCTGAGCTGAGTGCTAAGAAACCTCAGGTCACTTCTTTATTGTGCTTGAGATTTTCTGAATAACTTTCAGGACCTCTTTTGGTTCAAGTCCTCACACATGGTTTGACATTAAGGGTCTGCACCAAAAGACTCAAAGTTCTGAGTTTTCACACCCCTGAACCTCAGCTCCCCTTGAGTATAATGGACAAGTTACACTGCTGTATCTCACAGGCATGTTATGAATTCAAATAGGTCAAAATACACTCTTTTTTTTTTTTTCGGCTTAGATTTGAGACCTACAATGAATTTCCAATTGATAAATTTGCGTAAGTTGGCCAACCATGGTTGGATATATAGGGATCTTTCATTATCAAACATCTAAATGCACATTGACAATGCAGAGTTGCTTTGAGGTGACTAAGCCCCTTAGGAAAAAAATTAAGAACATTTCTCCAGATCATCCAAATTACTTGGAACAGAAAAGCTGAACTATAATTTGTTAAAGTTTAAGGAACAAACTTTCTTGTGAAATGACCAGTGCTCCCAGGAAGATGAAGAAAACAATTTTTTTTGTGTTGTAGTGGTCCTTGCTAAACACAGCAAATGCCATAACAAAATGGATAGATTGCAAAGGAAAATATGTTGCATAGCAAAATGGATTCAATTCTGCAGCAAAACTCCTAGATTCTCTGAGAGGTCTATTTAGATGAGAAAAGATAGGGCTTGAGTGAGTTAAAAACACACTAAAGAATGCGATCAGTACAATGTTATTCATTTTGATATTAAACATTTATTTGACAGTAACACCATATGCTCAGCGGTGCTGTCCACAAGATGACAATTCCATTTTGCAACAACTGTTGAAGTTCAAAAATTGTTTTCATTCGGCTTTGGAATGAAAACAAAAAAGCCTTTCAGTTCTTTATGGAATGGAATTGGACTGAAATGGCTGATTCCAGATAAAAAGCTCAGCCTTTTCTTTTATGAGGCCTTTTTGCTTCTAATGGCTTCCTTGGTCACCCAACAGAGGACAAGAGGAAATGGCTTCAAGTTGTGCCAGGGTAGGTTTAGATTGGATGTTAGGAAAAATTTCTTCACTGAAAGGGTTGTAAAGCACTGGAACAGGCTGCCCAGGAAAGTGGTGGAGTCACCATCCCTGGAGGGATTTAAAAAATGTGGGGCTTAGGGACGTGGTTTAGTAGCAGGTTTAGCAATGCTGGGTTAATGGTGGTCTTAAAGGGCTCTTCCAACCTAAACAGTTCTCTGATTCTAATGGGCAGGGCTTTGGGAGAAGTCAGGAAGATCGGGGCACAGATAATCAGTAACTTGTCAGAGGCCCTTGTACTGTTCAATAGCATTGCTTGATGAAGTATCAAAGTGCTGAAAACATTTCCACTAGCACTATTTATCAGCTCTTGATACTACTTAGCTTTTTGGTATTGACTAGGCATAATCATAGCATACAAGCTTTCTTGAGGATGAGGCTGCAGCTGCCTTCTAATGAACAAAAGGGAAGCAACAGGTGAGTTTTGGAAACAGCTGAAGATGGCAAAAGTTGGGTGCTATTGCTAAAATGTCTAATACGGGATGCCTCACAATGTCAATGTTCAAAAATATGAGGATAATTTTTAAAATCAGTGGATTAGAGGAATGCAGCCTTTTACTCTCTCTGCCAGAGGTTTTCTTTTACGGTGATTATGGGCTAAGAAATGTAGGCACAAAAATACGCAAATACCGAAGAAGTACACATTTTTCCATAAAAAAAACCTGTGGAAAAATATTTTATTTCTTATAAATATTTAAAAACCTGGATTTTCATCAAAAATAATTCCAAACTTGAAATCCTCTTGGGGAAAAAAACCTCAAATGAAAATGTGTTGATTAGGAAATGCTGCTATGACACCTTGTGGGGATTAGTTGTCTCAGGTATCCATTTGTGTGAATGGCTGCTTGAGCACACTCCCAGCTGACTGACATCAGCTGTTGTGCACTCCTCCTAACTTGCCCTCCTTTCCTCTCTCGAAGGAAAGATGTTGTAGTGCATCATGACAGTCCTCCCTGAGATGCATCTTGAGAGCTGGTGTTTAGCTAGGGATTCTAAATCCTTGAGAAGAATGAGGCAGCCAAATTATTATTCCTATGAGGTACCACAGTAGCGTTTCAGAATTGAATTGCTGCTGGTTTGGGCCAAAAGCTTTCAGTTTTGAGGATTTTCGGCTCTTCAAAAAGGAGTTGAAAAATTTGTCACAAAGTACACATTGTGACAAAAGAGAAGGTTAACGTACAATCTTCTATTAAAAAAAAGAAAGTTTGACTGGAATGGTTGTTTTTTTTAAAACCAGCTCTATCAAAAGAGCTATAAACACATCCTTAGAGCACTGCAAATACTTAAACATCAGTATTAAAGGAGTTTGCTAATTCTTATAGAAATTATATGTCTTCAATGAGACTTCAGCTCTTCCAGCTCTCAGCACTGCCCTTTGCAGGATTGTGCTCTTCCCCTACTCTCTGCTGCACTGATGTTGCATGTAGTCAGACACAGACAGTCCTATTTTCCAGTGTACAGACCTATCCAGGCGCTGACAAGTTTATAACCAGACCAGTTTGACACTCTTGGTTCTAGTTCTTTCAAACTCGGGCACATATGGTTAATAGGAGGCAGCACTAGTGGAAGAGCTGAGTTTGCTTTGAACTAGCAGGTGACAGAAGCAGAAGTATTTGGCAAGAAAGACCCTTCTAGTGGTCTTGTGTGTGTGTGTTGCTACAGATTTGAATTTCTAAGCAAAACACATAGACAGAGGAAGGTGACTATACGGTCACCACACTGTGCTCCTTCCTAACACGGAGCTGGGATGATGCCTGGCCCAAGGGCATTAGACAGAGTACACCACCAGCAGTACTCAGGGATGTCCAGCCCTTGCAGCTATGGAGAAGATGTGAAAACTCAGTTTGGCTGGTGAAGATTACGTGTGTGTGTGTCCTCTCACTGCCTAATAAATCTGTTCATCCAATTAAGAGGAACAACGATTCATTAACAAAACAGGTACTAAAAAAATACTCATTTAAGACAATCACTGCTACTTCCTCAGCTTTTCAGTTCATTGCTGCTTATGCGAGTAAAAACAACAAACTAAATGGAGACCTTATGGCCACCAGGGACCAGTTAATGCCACGTGACTTCCTCTCAGGCTTCCATGAAAATAACTGTATTATAATGGTCTGTGATATTAATATCGGCTTTGGGAAAGTTAGGCAGCAGCTCCATAGGGAAGGATGTAGCATGAACAAGCACTCTGGAATGTGCAGTATTTGACAGAAGAGTAGTGGTGTCTCTCTATAAGTTGCATCTCTTCTTGTTATTGAAACAGAAAATTCAGCTGGGAAGATACAACTATTTGAGGGAATCTGTGAAGATTTTTAATAAGGGGATACCTTTCTAGCATCTGTTTGAATAAATTTCAGGACCTCTTTACTACTAATGCAAGAGTTCTCAATCTACAGGTTAAGTCTAAGGATTACATTCTAAGATGAGTTTGGGATCCTAAATTTATACAGTCTCAGAATTGACTTTTCAAGTTTTACTTCCTCACAGCTTAAATGATTTCACGGATTCGGTTTTAACCTCTTGGCTATGTGGAACCACACCAGATATTTGCTGCCAAGTACGTGGCTCACGTCTGTGAAGAAGCAGCACCTCAGCAGATATAACTGCTGCCTGAAGTCCCTACAGCTGACAAAACTATGTGGGAATTTCATTACAAGAACTTATTTTACTTCTTAGACTGGCCTGGCTGGCTTGAAACACAGTTTTGCAATTTCAAACTGCATCTGCACTGAGACATTCAAGAGCTGGAATTTATTGCTCTCCTTACACTGGTGAGGTCATGCAGAAAAGCCCTAGGCAGGGCCTATGGGTGCTACTGGAGCCATTCTGAGGTAAAAGCAGCAATCTCCCTACCCCAGTGTGCTCCTGGGACCCCTCACTTCCTCCTATGTTTAGATCCTGGCATATTTATTAAGCACCATACCTGTGTGCTTGTAGTGCAATGACACCATAGGCCATAGCTTTCTCATGCCAGACTTTTCTCGGAGTGGAGAGGTACACACAGAATTCCCGCTCCTAGGGCTGGGCAGTTAAAAGGCAAAGACATTGGGTAAGACTCACTGGCAAATCAGGAAATCACCACATAGCAGTGAGATGGATGGTCTGGCAGGGAAAGCAGCAGCCGCAGTGTCCTGGGTGACTGCAGCCTTCTCCAGCCCACATCGCCCCTGCTGAGCCTCGTACCTGAGTGCAAAGGACGTATGAAATGGTGTAACACGCGTGCCAAGGCACCAAGTGGGAAGAGTACTAAGGGAAGCACACAGAGGGAGGGCATGGTTTAATGTCGTTCACAATGAGTTTGGCCTCAATTTATGCATCTCCACATTAGGGATATTAACTCTGAAGATGCTTGTTAGTAAGCAAGAGCAGATAGCGTGAAGGCAGTCTAATAACCAAGCATGAAGTGGGTTAATTGAAACAGTGGGTCTAAATCATATCACATTTGGAGGAGTGATTTGGGTTAGAGGTTCAGTTCAGCTCAGCATTGGAAAGTTCAGATACTGGTTATACTTCGGATAAACTTTTGACCCCTTTTTCTTGTAGAAATCAGACTAGAATCACACAAACACAGACTCTCTCATGAGCTTTCCAATGCTTCTTTTTTTTTTTTTGACTGAGCCAGTAATAGAAGAACAGATTTCCTCATGGTACTCCTGTATTTCTGCTTCCAAACTCACTCAGTTTTTCTTTTCCAAACCTGAAAAGCTTCTCATTCTATTCCATATAAGGTTTGGATGATGGCTGAGGGCAGGTCCTGCTCTATCCTGACTGATTTTCTCATCTCTGGGGATAACCGTCATCTTTGCTGGCCTTTTTCCCATCCAGTGTTAAATATTTTCATTAATGACTGGAGGATTAGTCAGTCCAAAGACACAGATTGTATTTTTCAAACATCAACTGTTGCTCCCCTTCCAACCAGAAATGCATGGCCCTGGTGGCCCTCACCCTGGGCAGCTCTGCACCAGCTGACCTTCTCATTTATTTGATCAGAGACCTGATCTTCTTCATTTGAAAACTGCTAGCCAGCTTTGCTCTCTCTTTACACCTTCTGCTCCTTTCATTTATGCTCCAGTCCTCTCTCCCCATGACTCATGACCAGCAGCTCCTATGAGTTATATGTGCTTTCCCCGCACCCATTGCTAGCTAAAAAGGGGAAGAAGGAAATGTCTTCTGAAAATACCAGCACTTTCTTCAAGCCCACTCAGATCATCTGGTTGCTGATTCCTATCCTGTAGCCTGTGACCTCAGCAATGCAGGAGTTTTAGTTCTGTTTTCTTCATTGGGCTGATTACATTGTCAGCACTTAAAATAAATAGGAATTAGTAACGATAAAATTAATCAACACTTGGGAGCATAACTACCTTCAGGATTGATGGAATCAACTGGTAGGTGATAATTAGAACCAGCCAGAAGCTTTTTCTCAAAACTTACATGTAAATTTCCTCCATACTAGAAACCACACATTAAAATACCCTCCCACAGGATGCAACTTCCCTTGTTCTTCACTGTTTGGCAGGTCCACAATTGGCCACAAAAACTCCCAAGAGTATCCAACCCTCACCAAATATTGCTTTCACATATTTCTGGCTCATCCAAACTTAGCATGCATCAGAAACACAACTGAGTCTGAACTTTGGAAATTCTCAAGCCTGTTTTCCAGGACAAAAAAGTGGAGGAAAAGTATCTGAGCTCTTGGATTCTGTCTCCAGATGGATGTTTTGGTGGTTTCTCTGCCAGTGAGAGCTGCAGTGACTGAGTCTGTGTGCAGACATGAGTGCCTCTGCCCACCTGGGTGGGGAATTCAAATCAGTGCTCAGCGGGGGGAACCAAGCCCCAGCACTATGCTGTGCACCATCCCTGCAGCCAGAGGCCAGATTCATCTGCCTTGTAGCAGTACTAAATTTTTTAATGGCTTCTGGTGCCTCCAACTGCATTTGCCTTCAGAATAACCCGAGTTGTTCAACTGCACAAAGGACCAGATTTATATAAGGGGATTCACCAGATGGAGGTCAGGAGTTAATTATTTTTAACTCCTTTTAATTATTTCTAATAATTTTCCTTCCATTCTTCTTCCTCTCTTTAGATTGCAAAGGGTAAGATTCTGGGCTGCTGCTGCTGTTGTTGGGAGTGAGCGTGTTCAAGTCCTGCAGGCAGGAGCAAGACGTGAGCACCCCAGCTCAGGAAACAAGTGTAGCAACTTTGCAGTTGTGAAGGGAACAACATCTTCAAAATGTCTTGGTATCATGGCTTTGATGATTTCTTCAGACACTGTAAGCAGACTGACAAATTGACTTTCAAGTGAAAGGTCATTGAAAAGAATTGTGGATAAAAGCATCTGGATTTACAATTAAAAAGCTACAGAAGTTCAGTTTACAACTCTACTGGGTTCTATGCGTAGGAGTTTCTATCATATAATTTGGCAGCTTCTTCTGTCTTCTGATTGGGGTTGTAGAAAATAAAAATTCCTTGTGGTTTCTTTATTTTTATTTTTTTTTTTTACTTTTTAAACACATTGGAGAGTTGTGGTGTTTTGGCAAGTGTGATACAAAGAAATATTGTGCTGGCATTGTCTCATATTGTAGGTGACCTCAGGCCTGAACTATACGAGTGAAAAAATAGGTCTCTGTTGAATAGAGTGCACATGTGCTTGAATCAGATTATAGAGAGAGTGTGAAAAGCAGAGCACGCACATGATACATATAATACTGATGTTGTAGGCTTAAATGCAATGCCTGATCCTCATCTCATCTCAACGGTGCAAATCAGGAGTAGCCTGGTAGTGTCAAGGCTTGTCCTGCTCTGGTGTATGAGGTTCCTTCTGATATTTCTCTCCCTAAACCCACGACCCATGCAAAAGGGCATTTGCAAGGCAATTAGGTGTCTGAGATTACTTAACACATCCAAATACACATAACACATGACTCCAGTGGGTGGTTGCCTTTCAGAGTGTTTGTGAGATGTTTATGGATTGCATTTCTTTTTTCCTTCTCCCCCTTTCAGGAACCAGGATGGGAACTTTAATCCTGGAAATCCTTACCCATAAAGGCAAACATTGCATGCAGAAAGGCTCTCCCTCTCTGCGCCTCTCTGGCACCCCCCCTCCTCCCTTCCTCTTCTTTGTGGGACATAAAACTAAACTAAACAGAGATTTGTCCCTATCAATATTGACTTGACTGATTTCCCTTTTCCTGACTTCTCTAATCCTGTGGTAGATTTTCTGTGACATTTGTTTCCGGTAGCAGATTTGTACGAATGTTCACTCTAGAAACGGAACATTTCCAAACATCTATTAAAAACCATAACAGTGTGGTCAAAGAAAATAATGGGGGGTATTTTTCTCCACAGTTTAATTTCAGCAGCTTCCGGTATTTTCCTGCTACTTGAAAAAGTAGGTTTTCTCCAACATGCAAAGGGTTTTGTTTCATAAGAAAACAGACTCAATAGAGCTATTATGTAAAACAGTGCATTAAGACTCCTTGCAGTTGTCTTCTTTGCAGGAATTAGTTATCCAACATGGCCCAGAGATAAGGTGTCTTTCACAGCTACCTGAAAGCCCAGACCGCAGTCATTAACAGAAGAAGCCTGATGATCTTCAGGCTGGTACCTGTGGTAGACCTGAGACAACTGCACTGATTTCCTTCTCTCCATCAAAAGGTTGCTTTTTCCTCTCAGAAGAAGACAAGAAACTGCCCTGGTTTTGCTTCTAGCTGCTTCTCCTGGTCTTCATGTGACAGGAAAAAGTCCTTGGGGCAAAACTCATATTGCTGGATGACAACTGTCTTGGTCACACTGGAAATCTCATGCTATTGGCAAAGATGGGAAGAAGTGGATCAAGTTCTCAAAATGCCTTTACTGATGGCAGAAGAGTTCTGAGCAAAGGCCTTTACAATATCTAGAGTTAAGGTAGAAGGAGCTGCTTTGCTTCCTCTCTGAAATATGGGTGCAATGACCCTCCTCTCTCTTGTTTTCTCTCTCTTTGATGCATCCACATTGCACAATATATGTTCCATCTGTACTACACTCAGACTAAGTTAGAGGGAAGAACTGATGACAAATTTTGAAATGTCAGCAAAGAACTAAGAACAAGCTGCAGTGTGCAGCACCTACACTGACAAAGGCAGCAGGGAAAGCACTGAAATGGGAATTTTTGACGTGGGCCTAGTTCCTGCATAAACGAGAGGTCACTGGGTTTATGGTACTTGGGCTGAATGCTGCATGTGGCTGCTGCTGCCTGCTTGTAACAGTAGGCACAACACTGCATTCATGACCAGCATGAAGGAGGCCTTTGGCTAGCTGCATACTGGCACAGTGCAGGAACATGCTGTCTACCTTCAGTGGAAGAGATCCAAACAGGGGAATGAAATTTCCACCATGTGCCTAGCAGATGATGGAGAATAGAACCCTCTGAGAGGGAAAGCAAGTGAATCTGGTGGTTACTGAGGGCTGATGGTTTTGCTCCACATCCTCCTCTCTACCAGCTTACTGTACACAAACACTGGGCTGAGTCCAGTTTTCTAAGGAAGATATTAAATAAATATTACCTTTCTGCTCTAAACCAACATTGCTGGGAAAATGATGCTGCCAGTCACAGCTTGTGACTGAAATCCTTTCAATCCTTGCCATTCTAAACTGACTGTATCCTCAGTGCGATGTGTCCACTGGCAGGATGAAAATGAGCTCCAGCCCACAGTGCTGGAATTGATTCTCCTGAGCATGAAGTTGCAAAGGTCTCAACTACACCACAGAGTGATGGGAGCGTTAGGGATGCATGCTGGTCTGTGAGGCTGACTTAGGACAGGTGATGATGAGATGCTACAGGTTTTTTCTATGCACCAGAACTCTGCAGATTTAAATCATTATTGCTATACAGAATCATGGAGTGGTAGGGGTTGGAAGGGATCTCTAGGGATCATCTCATCCAACCCCACTGCTAAAGCAGGTTTGCCTGTAGCAGGTTGCCCAGGATTGCATCCAGGTGGGTTCTGAAAGTCTCCAGAGAAGGAGGCTCCACAGTCTCGCTGGGCAGCCTGTTCCAGAGCTCCATCACCCTCATAGCAAAGAAATTTTTCCTCATGTTTAGGTGGGACTTCCTGTGTTCTATTTTGTGCCTGTTGTCCCTTGTCCTTTCACCGGTCACCACTGAAAAGAGAGTTTTTCATCCTCTTTACACCCACTTTTTAGATATTTATAAGCATTGATAAGATCCCCCCTCAGTCTTGTCTTCTCCAGACTAAACAGACCCAGGCCTCTCAGCCTTTTCTTATAACAGAGGTTCTGCTGTTTCCTAATCATCTTTGTAGCCCTCCATGGGACACTGTCCAGCAGTTCCCTGTCTCTCTTGAACTGGGGAGCCCAGAACTGGACACAATACTCCAGATATGGCCTCACTAGGACAGAGTAGAGGGGGAAGAGAACCATGGACCTGCTGGTCACAGTCTTCTTAATTCACCCCAGGATACCACTGGCCTTCTTGGCTATACGAGCACACTGCTGGCTCATGGTTAACTTGTTATCCACCAGGACTTCCAGGTCCTTCTCCGCAGATATACTGTATAAAGTGCTACGCTTCAAGGCTGTGGCCATGCTTTCATCGAAGACCCCGAATATAAATTGCAGTGACTTCAGAAAAAGAGTTCTGTGGGTTTGGGAATTGCCTCTGGAGATGGGGGTGGACCTGGCAATTTGCAATAGGATTTGCTTGCTGTAGACCTGTGCTGCAAAGAGGACCTGCATGGGAACCGAATATATGCCAGCATAGGGGCTGGGGGTCTGTCTCTCCCAGGTGCTCTCTCTTTCCTGCTGTATTCACACCAAACTTCCCACCCCATCCTAGTGGTGGAGAGTTCAGGAAAACAGACATCCCACTTGTAGGGTGAGGGCCACTGAATGAGCTGGAGAAAGCTGAAGAAATTTGATTGTTTGACCGACCCACAAACTTAACACTTTTTCCATTCAGAAATAAATTGGAGTATCACTTAAGTGGACACTTGCTACAAATTCTATTTCTGTTTGATTACTCCCTCTCTCACTTTTACTAGTTTTCCTTCAACTCTGCCTTCCAATGTCACTGAGTTATTATTATTCAGATTCAAATCTCACAGTTTCGCTGAAGGAGAATGTGTATTAAAATACCAGATTTACCAGAAAACATCTGCAACTTGCAAGCCTATTGTATTACTATTATATGAGCAAGCCATTGTAAATTCTTTTAAGTCTGTAACTTATTTCACGTTAACACACTGTGCATTTTACAACACCATTTCAAAGTTTATGGCCTTTTTTCTTCAGCCGCTTGTTCCAATTGCATCTTATATTTCATCAAATACGGTAAAGAAACCATGAGAATAAATTGATGCTCCATATGAACCCCTCATAAATGGATGTTGCCAAATTGCTGTAAAATGGTTTTCCTTTTTAGCCCTCCAGAATCGTTAGTAGGTTTCCGAGGCCAAATTCTACAGGGAAACGTTATGACCATTTAAGGCCTCCAAACGTTATGCTTCGGTACAAAAGGCCTAAGGGCGAGGATTTAAAATGGATGAAGTGGAGAAATTTGCACTTCCTTAAGAAAACACAGAGCATTTCCTTCTGCGTGTCAGAAATGAAAACAGAAAACACAAACTAATTTGTCAGGAAGTTTTCCTTCTATAATTCCTTCTTCAGTCCTTCCCCTCACTCTTCCCTGCTCCCACCCCAGCCCTGCAAGAATTATTTTCTCCTCCTTGTTGTCAGCTTTATGGCCACGAGTCCCAGCTCCAGGAATTGTGATGGACGACACTCTGCTCTTCACCTCGTGTGCAAGAGCTCTGCTGTAATGTCTCCTCGTGCTCACAGCTTGCTCCTGCCACCCTCTTCCCCCGCTCAGCTTCCCGCCCGGGCTCATGCCTGCAGACAATCCTTCAGGAGATAAGTACTGTTCAGGGACACCCCTCGGCCGCCAATGACGGTTCGTCATTTGGCTCTAATTGGACGCTGGTGTAAAATGAAAAAAACACTTGTTGTATTTATGAGTTGCTGTGAGTTAATAATACGCTGGGATCCATTAGTTAAAGCACATTTGCTCCAAACATGTGGCTTCAGCTTTTTATTTTTCATTCAAGTAACACTTTTTCAGATGAAATGCTGTTGCCGTTTTTCTCCCAGGCACTCAGTGAGCCTCAGGGAGTTACAGCATCAATTATTTTTCTCCTCATATGTGGAAGAAAAAAAAAAAAAGGGACTGTCCTAGCCAGAGAAGTTGGAATTATTATCCAAAATAATAATAAAAGAATATCAAAACATCCAGAAATCAAAAGCCAAAGCCAGATGAACAAATGTAGTCAAAATTGAAAACACAAAAAGTCTGCAGAAGATTCTCTTGCAAATAAAATGGGCTTTGGTCTCCCTGTATTTTTAGTAATCTCCTGTCCTGCCTGAGCCAATTCCTTTTCTCTTAAAGTCTGTCTACTTGAGTCAATTTTCTTCGACTCTATTTTCAATGATTAATTCGTTAGTGTCTTGCAGGTGGATTTGCCTGAATTTAGAAACTCCAGAAAGGACTAAAACAACAAGCAAAATCAGAGCGCGAACAGAAACTTGTTTTCATACTCTTGCTTCTGAAATGGTGCTGCATTTACATGTAATAAACCCCGAGATGTTCATCTTTCTTCCTCTCCTCCTCTGCAATATTTTTTCAGTGCTGAAGATGTCAAGAGCAGAATTTACCTTTCCCTTGATGCCATCTTTTTTTTCCCCTTTTTGTTTCATCACAGCTGCATGGACTCCTGCCAAGTCAAACTGTACCTTCGCACTTTGCCGCTTAGGACTTCACTGCACGTTCAATTTGACAAGACTTTTCAAGGCAGATAACTGATCAGGCAGCTGAAACTTCAAACCGGTAACTGCATTCACAAGGCCGCCAGCACTTCACACCTCACTGCTTTATATTTGCATAGGCTGATTTATCTAAAATCACGGGGAGGTGGCATGGCAAACTTCGTGAAACCCCACTTGCTCTCATTACCCGTGGTTTGATTGGCAACACCTTGCTTAGAGGAACAGAGCAAGTTCCACCTGCTCTTTGATTCAGGTTGTATTTTACCCACCGTTCCTAGGAAACATTTATGGAACATTTTCCATATCGTTGCTGCTTTGCTGGTAATAAATTTTCTTCTATTTTGTAAGCCTGAGCTAAGCAAAAAGCTCCTCCACTGCTGACTCAGCCTCCAAAGCTGCACTTTATATATGTCAAACAATGTATATAAATTTATAAGGTGAACAATGGTTGTATTTAAGAACTGATTTAGTAATCATGAACTTCGCTGGCAGTATCCTTCGGAAACTAAATCCATAAATTTTATTAGCATTAAATGTTTCTAATGGGAGTTGACAAATACTTGAACTGAGCTGCTTTTTCTCCACACTTGGCAAAAGGAAAGGGACAAAAATTCCTCTTACACAATGAGAAATGCATTAATACTAAAACCCATTCATCTCAATTTTGTACAAATATAATTTAAGACCTTTTACAACCATTGGTGAAATTACAATGTGCTGTGGGGAAGTTGCAAAAATTTTATGAGAGTAATAAAATTGTCATTGTAATACCATTATAGGGTGCAGGGACAATATAGATATTTGAATTACCTATTGTCCTTATGCCAGGTTGAAAAAGCTACATGCAGGAATTATAGCATGTAATGGAGACAACTGTTGAAATAAACCAGAGAAATTAAAACCAGGTCCACTTTAGCAGGCCTAAGACAAATCCTCATTAGAAACCTGGACTCAGAATACCCTTCACACTTGTGTCAACAACAATGAAATTTAAATGGGTGAACTGTTCTATATTTGTGTCAACGGTAGCACAGAGACCAACTAATTAAGCAGAGATTATGCATAATAAAATAGTGTTGCATCCAAAAAACGGATGTTTTTAGCTTCTGTGACATATTTCCTAGGGTTTGCACTCAAGCCTGACTGAAGGTGATCATGGTGGTCCCCCTTCTTCACAGCCAAAAAAACTTCTCACGTAGCTCACGGCAAACTTATGAAATCTTACCTGGGATTAAAATGGTGTTAACTTTCTAGAGGTGAAAATTCCTTTCACTGAAGAATAATGTTGCTGGACTATATCCAGGGAAAGAACATTGCTTTCTCCTGGACTGTCCAAGAGATGAACAAAAGGAAAAAAAGAGAAGGGAAAACAAGAGAGGCAATTCAGTCTTGTACGTTAGCAACATTTCACTGGCTGCGTTCTAGAGAGTAATAAAAGAATTGAAATAGTTCAAGCATCTGCCCTTGGCTGAGGGACTTGTAATTATACACTACAGACTCCACTCCCTTGGAACAACTGTCTTTGATTCCTATCTCTTCTTTTATTACAGCTGAAATGCAAAACTCCTGATGAAACCATTATATTTCCATGTGAAATTCACAACTATAAGGGGAAACCTCTGCAAAGTTGCCAGACTTTTGAAGGGGGCAGAAACATATGGGCAAAGGTTGTAAAGTTCCTTTCCAAGTTCC